>JAHBCN010002147.1:0-97959 GCA_019359885.1 Listronotus oregonensis
TAAAATTTTTAAAAATATTTGTATAAGAAACTTAAGGAACTGGAGGGTTTTTTGGGAAAAAACAAAAATTTATTTTCCGAAATTTTTTAAAAATAAATATTTTTTTCCCGAAGTCAATAGCATCTGGTATGTATTTGGTGTGGTCTTACTTTTTAGTTAACAAATTTTAAAAATCCGAGCCTACACTGCGTTACTTCACATATTTTTTAAAATGTTAACCTATTTATAAAACTGGCATTTTAAGTAAGCTCTCAAAATTTAAATACATTTTATATCAATTTACATTAAATAATAGACAAAAGGGTATTTATACAGTTTGTCACATCATTTAAAATAATTTTTTTTAGATCAAATTTGTTTAAATAAGATTTACAACTAAAAATTAAACCATATATTTCCTAAAAGCTCTATGCAGTCAGGGATATTGTAAAGATTTCTTTATCGCAACAAATTCATTATTTTCCGAAAAATATAATTAAATAGCATAACTCGCCTTAAAATTTTCTAGAAAACGGGACCACTTCGGTCCAGATCCCGGGGTATAGCGAACTGAGCCCCCTTGCCTTTGATCCCCATGAGCTCTCCGATCGCCTAAATCAGAAAAAAGAAAAACCCCCAAAAACCCCAAGTAAATAAAGAACACCAGTCTACATTTTCATGGAAGTCGGCTACCGTTGTCAAGATAAAATTAAAAGAAGAACAAAATAGAAATTAAAACTAAACTATTTAGGAAATATTGGTTTTAAAATTTGGGAAATTCTAAAAACTTTTTAAAATTTATGACGTGTTATCATAAAAGTTAAACACCAAATAGGTCTTTAACTGCATAGTATAAAAAATTAAATAATTAACATCTCATTTATTAAACAAAGAGAGATGTAAGTAATAAATATGCTAGGAATCAAGCAAACTGAATAAATATTGATGCAGTTTACAAATCTTAACGCCCCTTTAAAGTACCTTAAAATTTTTACAGTTAGAAATGAAAACCCTGTTAATATTACGGATTAATGATGAGAGCTGGTAAGGAAAAGCTTGGAATTTGGGACAGCAAGCTGATACCTAATAAATATTTGAGAATCATTTAAAGGCATGAAACTGTAATCTATACATGTTCGATAGGGTAAGACGAACGCAAAACAAAAGAACAAAAATATACCTTATTGGTCAATTAAAAGAGCCATTTACGCTGACAAAAGGAACAGTAAGGATTTTGCGAAGTTAAAAATACATAGCGAATTATAAAACTTTTTAAATTCATGTTTGTTTAGTCGGAACTAAGTAAACTAGCCCAAGATATTAATCATCTTTATTTAATAAAATAATTTACACAATATCTTAATATAAATTATTAAAGAGCTTTCGTTACAGTGAAAATCCGCCAAGAGTAACTTAATAAGTCCTGGAGCAAACACATTTACCAAACAATTATTTTAAAATACTTTTACCAATTCTACTATATTGTCAAATCCTTTTACATATATTAAATATAGAAATATTAATTATGTTCATCTAAATTATTTAAGGTGGTATTTTTAATATTTATATTATATTTGTGTTATTATATTATCTCCTGAATTTTTGACATTTTGGCAACGTTGTTAATTTGAATAAATGCAATGTTTTTAATATAAACACAAAACAACTGGAGAAATCTATGCACTGGCCAGAAAAAAATACTGATTAGTATTTTTATTGTGATTTAGTTTTGTACTTTATATATCAGAATAATATTTAGCACGCAAGGTTTTTAATTTGTGTGTTTTATTATGTGTGCTGCCCCACTGTGTCTTAATTTGCGCCTAGTCTGGGCTGCATATCGAATGCTCTTACGGCAAGTGAATAAATGACTGTCAATACAAATTTATTTCAAAAAATTCGTTGACCTATCGACAGGCTATTTGGAATAAAAAGTTATTTTTTAGTCAAGCAACTGGTTTATCCAAACATGAATATTAACCAGAGAAAGGACCTAACAAACTGGGTATTTTCAATTCAATTTTTGTTACTTTTTGCTCATATGTTTTAAAGATAAAGAATGTTTTTTATATTAAAGACATCTTTGAAACGTGGCTATATTGTAGATATTTCTTAAAATCAAACCTGTGGTGAACATCACTATTATAAAGGACAAATAATAACATTTTGCAATGATGGCCTTATGTTTTTTCAATCGAAAGTGTCGACAGTATATACCCACTTTAAACCCTAAACTTAGTAGGTGGTAGAGGAGCTTTCCTCGCCTGAGGCGGTACCACCCCACTTGCCCTTTAAAGGACTTGTGAAGTCTTAGTACGTTTCGAGTTCTGGGCGGTGAGTCAGTTTTCCTTCTTCCTCCTCCTTCTTTCTCTTTTAGTTTTCCTTCTTCCTCTTCTTTCTTTTTATTTTCCTTTCTTTTTTTTTTCCACTCTACTAAAATTTGGAAATAATGATGATGGCACACCCGAACGTAAAGTTATCCGGAGGTAAAATACCCCCCCAATTCGGTTCTCCGGGCGGGGGGAATTTTTTGGGGGCCACCATCGAAAAGTCTGATATCGTTTACAAATATATGTGGGCTTAATTCGTGAACTCTGTTCACCATTACCCAATCCTCCAAACCCCACATACTATTTCTTACCGAAACCAAATAAGTCCCAAAACAGCCACCAACCACCTACTTTTCCCAGGTTATGAACTCATTTCATCTTTTCGACCCCATGGCGGCGTTTGTGCTTACGTTCGCAACGACCTGGCTTGTTTTAAAGGGTTTCTAACCTCGAATCGGGTAGGCCTGAATTCTTTGGCTTAAATTACTTTCAGATCTTCTACTAAATTCATTTTGCTGTATATACCGGTCCCCGTCTGACAATTCCTACAACGAGTTCTTTGATTTCCTTTCAATAAAGATCGACAATATTATTTCCCAGTTTCCATTGGCCGGTAATCGTCCTCGGGGGGTTTTAATGTTCATAATAAAGGTTGGCTAGGCTCCACAAAAACTGATAAAAAGGCAGAGCAGCAGAAAATTTCCAAAACAACAACTCGCTCACCAATCTAATTATGGAACCTACCTACTTTCCTAGGGTTCCCACCCATTATTCTAACCCCCTAGATTTTTTCTTACTTCCCCCCCCGAACTCTATCAAAGCATCGTCCACTCCCCTTGGTCGCTCTGACCATGGTTTGGTCACCGTATCATACTCCACTCATTTTGAGGCAACTGAAAGCATGCCGCCAGAAACCCCTGGCACTACAATTCGTCCGACGGGGTGGTCCCAAAAGATTTCTTTCCAGCTACCCTTGGAATTCTACCTGCTTTTTTTTACTCACGATCCTTCAGAAATATGTAAACAAATTACCGAAATAATTCAACTAGGCATTGAGACCTATATTCCCCCACTAAAAAGAACCCCATAACTTCAAATCACAAAACCCTGGTTTTCTAAATCCTGTGACAAAGCCGGGCTTTTAAAAATTCAAACCCACAAAAAGTTTCTTCAAAACCCCAGTCCCGAAAATCGACGGCTACATCAAAGCAAGAAATCAATATAATCAGACCATCTCAGATGCAAAAGACCGTTTTAACAATCGAATAAAAGATAAAGTTCTCTCTTGCTCAAATGACAGTAAAGCTTTTTTTGGGCCCTTTCCAAAAAATTAGTCGAACTTTTGCACAAATTCTTTTCCACCCCAATCTCTGAAGATGGAATTGTCTCTACCTCCAAAGGAAAAGCCGAACTATTTGCCAAACAATTTGCTGCCAATTCTACGCTTGATCCTTTCCCATTAATCTTCCTTTTCCAACAGTTGTCCCTTTTCTCATAAAATGTCCGATATAATTTTTTTAAAATCAAACAGATCAAGCGCATTCTTTCTTCCCTTAATACTAAAAAAACGTCCGGGCTGGATGGCATACCAGCAATCGTCTTAAAAAAAAGTGCTCCCGAGCTTGCACCCATCTTAACTCGCCTCTTTCGAATTTTTAGACACGGGCATTTTCCCGGAGAGTTGGAAAGCTGCACGTGTGCAACCCCGTCCCCAAAAAAAGGGTCCAAAAGTTTCCCCTTTTTAAATATAGACCTATATCTCTTCTTTCAGTTGTTTGCAAGGTAATGGAAAAATTCAATTTTAAATTTCCCCAAAATTTTAAAATATCTGGGGAAAAAAATAAGATCTTACATTATAGACAATATGGATTCCGTCACAGTAGATCCACAGCTGATCTTCTTTCCTTTGTCTCACACAACTGGAACAAGCCCCTTGAGTTTCTTGGTGAACCCCAGATTGTTGCTCTTGACATACCCAAAAGCTTTCGATAAAGGTCAGCATGATGGGCTTTTTAAACAAATTTCCCTTCTTACGGTCTTCCACCAAAGCTTTGCTCTTTTTTCCGTTTCCTTTCTAATCAACGTATTCAGTTAGTGTAGAGGTCTTTCCCTCCAGCTTCTATAAAATTTAAAGCTGGGGTGCCCCAGGGCCAGTGCGGGGTTTTCTTCTACATTGATCTTCTCTCTTCCACAATCAATCCCATTCATAGTTTGCTGACGATGTCCCCTCCCCGTATTCAATTTCTTAAGCCGCCTTATTCTGATTTTGAAAACAAGCGCAGGTCAATGCAGATATCTCTTTCACAAGACCTCAAACTTATCTTGGAGGGGCCCCAAAAATCGGTTCATTTAATGCCAAAAAACCAGTCATGTTCGCTGCCCAAAAAAAAAGTCTGTGAATGCTCATCCCCATATGAGGGGCCCAAATTCTGCAGAACAAAAGTTTTAAACTAGTCCGTTACTTTTGAAATAACCTCAACTGGCACAAACACATTTCATCCATAGTTTCGGCAGCTTCAAAAAATTGGATTCCTCTTTCAGCCAGAAAATATTTCTCTTCCAATCTGTACCTCTGTATGTATCCCAAATCAGACCCTCTTTGGAATATTGTTCTCATGTCGGGGGAATGGCGTCCCCTACAACATAGCATTCTGGACTCCATTAAAAAGAGCTGTTCGTCTTATTAATGATCCAACGCTCACAGAAAGGCTTCCTCTTCTTGCCCCGTCGAGCTGTAGGGGATCTGTCCTCTTCTATGGTTTTTCCGGCTTCTGCTCAGGGAATTGGCCAGTTTTTCCTTAATCTGGCGCTCCCAACGAGCAACACGTATCCCCTTTTTGCATCCTTTTCAGTTCAGTTAAAGGCCCCGAACTTCCCTTTCTTCGTTCCTTTATTCCTAGAGTGTCAAGCATGGAACCTGCTGCCCGCAGAAGTTTTCCTTCTCCTCCCAATCTCCAAAAATTTAAGTCCCGTGTGCAAACTCCCTCTCACCACACTGAAGCACCCACGGTACGTTAGTACTTAGGCATCAGCCTTCGTGGCTGTCCCAAGATAAAAAAAACCCATTTAAGAAAAGTTTATTTGTCTAATAAACAAAAAATCACAAAAAGGTTAAAAAATCATTGCCCATAAAGTTGTACTTATTTTGCAAACATTTATCCTTTAGAAAGATATATGCAAATAAAAAATCTGGGCATTTTATGAAAATAAAATTAAAGTTTTGTAACAAGATTCACCTTATTTAATTTTTTAAAAAAAAAAAACATCAAAATTCAATTGGCTTACTGGGGCGCCATGCCACACATCACATGTATGACAGAGGGGAATTGACACAAGAATAGCGAGAAGCCAGAGTTAAATAAAAAAGTTAATATATTAACTAATAAATGAGATTGTTAACCTAATATCGGTAACAATGGAAAAAACATGTAATGGTATACTACACACAAATATTTACTTTATACTACAAAACTAAGGTTGACAACGGCGTTTTTCGTTCATAAAGATTTTAACAAATAACAATCCTAATAAAGTGGAATCCAATGAAAAATGTGAGTTTTTTTTTTTTTGAACTTTAAAAATGAAATTAGCAAAACCAGCTGCAGAATAAAAACAAGTTTAAAAATCGTGAAGCGTACATGAATGAGGTTCCAATTAAAACAAACTGGCTAACTATTAAAAACCATACATGGATTAATGCGTTACAATGGAACTTAAATAAAACACCCAACATGGCTGTTTTTGGTTCGTGCACACAATGAACTTTAAACATTACTTATTTTACACTCTATGGTAGGTAATTAATATTTAAGTGGTACCGAGATTTTAGATAGTAGTACTGTATAGTAAGTGACAAATAACTAGATGGTTAAATTATTAAAAGTAAATTGGTCGGAGACCCTCTAAGACAATGGTCAGCATCTAAATAACATGGAAAGGTCTTACTCGACTATCCCTTATTCCATAGGTGTACTTTGTCATATAAAACCCCTGTGAGTCTTCCGAGGAGATCGTCACCTCTCTTACTGTTGTCACCGGCCAATCAGTCCCATAACATACCGCTTACAATTCATCATACAAACTTCACAGATTACTACGAAGGTGGAACTTAGTCCATAGTTAAATTTTATTCACTTAGGTAGTCTATTTCTTCATAGGGAAAGCTTATTCAATTAGGAAGTTTCCTCCATAGGTAAATCTTAGCATAAATGTAGCTTAGAGGATAGCTTTAATGGTAGCTTAAATTGAAGCTTAAATGACCTAAAAACCACGAGGTTTAAGAATATATTTTACAAGAATAAAGGTTTGCTTGTTATAAAATTTTTAGGAAAACTCACCTTAGATTTTATGTGGCCATTAAGAATGTTTTGCCTTTTAAAAGCATTTATTGTGGGTGAAAATCACCTATTTTCACGAAAAACCAATAGCCCACACTTGCGGCAAACAGCTGTCAGATCAAAAAAAAAACCTGGGAATTTGTTAAGCCAATCTTGCTTTTCTTTTTCACTGGTTACATTGGCAACACCGTATTTACGCCTGTCTATTAAATCAACATCAGATATGTGAGACCATGGAAGATAATTATTTCTCTGATCCATCTCACTTAACCAACCAAATAATTAACGAGGCTCAGTGTCGGGAGTAACATCAAGGTAAGTAAACTTAATATTCATGAACATTCTAGCCCCCGTAAATAGAACGCTAAGAATTCTTTAAATAACCTAATTTTCAGCATTCAAATCAAGTAAAATAAACCCGGAAACAAGCTAGTGAATCAATCAAACAACCACCAGATAATCATTAAGAGTTCCATTATTGGCCCTCGTACACCAGTAGACTATACAAATACAAAAGCAGCCTGAACTCAGTTTGAAGCCGGTGTAAAAGCACATACGAGTCAGTGCCTAGGGATATTTCATACTAAAAGGCATCTCCAAAAGGGAAATAATGCTCCACATAAGGTAAAGAACAAACTATTTGATTGAACTATACCAACACCTGCATTCCATTTCTATTTCAGATTCTCACACGAGCCATCTCGGGAGAACAGAAACATTCATTAAGCACAGCACGCCATACCATTATATTACAAACCACAAAGCACTGTACTCATGTGCCACCTACATATTGTAACTTTTGGTGTTCAATTTAATAAAAATGCGTTTTAATAACAGATAAACATAGAAACGAAGATAACCTTAGATATCTCACGAAATATGTTCTCCTGAGAACGTATAGGTGGTTGCTACCTAGAGGGTTATACAGTGCAAAATTGGCGGGGTTGCCAGTTCAACAACTAATGCTGAAGACGGTGCCAATGCTAAGCGGTGTTGTCAGCACAAGATAACAAAAATAATTAACCTAATAAAAAAACAGTGCCGTACAGCATACACATGACCGTTATTTGACAAATTATACAGAGCCAAGGAAATTAAGTTAAATTTCATTCCGGATCTCATCAGAGACACTACATAATTTGATAGTGTAGGTAGTTTAAATAAGTATTAAGTTGTAGTCTGTGACAACTAGTTAGTGTTTAAATAAATTCTTAGCCTGAAATAAAACTAGTGACATCTGACATACAAAAGTGACAATAGGTTTAGGATTAAGTCTCCTAAAAAATAAATTTCCGTTATATTAATTTTTAGTTTATTATTATTACTCTCAGATACTGGAGAAAGGATCTCAAGGTACTTAATCCGGTATCGTGAAACAACTAAGAGAAATTCCGCTGTGGATCTTTTGTGATAAAATCTGTACTGTCTTTCATAAATGATTTTTTCATGATGATTTAAATTCAGTATCTGGTCAAGAAGTATTTAAATGTGGTGTGCCTCAGGGGTCAGTTTTGGGTCCCATTCTGTTCTTGCTCTATATCAATAACATAGCAAAGCTACCAATTTCGGGGCAATTTACGTTATTTGCAGATGACGCAACTATTTTGTGGAGGGGTGCAAATGGGCAAGACCTGGGTAACATTATTAACCGTGATTTGTCTTTGGTAAAATTGTGCTGTTATTCAAACAAATTGTGCTTCTATATTTCTATAACCAATGTTATGTATTTTAAATGTAATGTATATCCTGTGTATTTAGACAACACTCAACTAAATAATTTAACTGAAAACAAATTTCTAGGATTGTTCATTCAAATGGTCAAGTTTGAAAGCCATATTAAACACCTTAATAAAAAGCTGTCCTCAAATTGTTTTGCTCTGAGGATAATTTTAAATAACTTGGATAAAAATGCATTAAGACAAGCATATTTTAAATTAATAGAATCCCATTTACGTTATGGCATATGTTTCTGGGGTTCTTGTGCTAAACAGCTAATGCATACAGCATTTGTATTGCAAAAACGAGCACTTAGATATATGCATAAAGCCAGACCAAGAGACTCGTGCAAACCTCTTTTTATATCAAGCAATATTTTGACATTACCTTCTTTATTTATTCTTAAAACTGTATCTCTAGTACACAAAAAATATAGGAACACTTTAGGAAGGAATCTAGCCACCTACAGTACAAGGCGCAAACATACACACTTTCACTGCCCATACCAAGATCTTCTCAAGTTCGTGACTCGATTGTCTTTAATGAGCGACAGTTTTTTAATCATTTGCCTGCTCGAGTGAGAAAGATCTACGATGGTAGAATATTTAAGCGTTAAGTAAAGAAGTTGCTTGTTGCGAGAGCCTATTATGATGTTCGGGAATATTTTGACGAGCAATTTTAACACTATCTGAGTATTGCAATTTTCGGCCTTTGAATAATAGTTTTTTTTTGAGGGACAATTTTAACAATATTTAAGGACTATGATTGTTGGTTTAATGCTTTAATAATAGCGGTAAGTTGACTTACCTGACTTATTCTGACTGTATATATGGACATCTATTTATTTAAATTATTTTTATTGTTATCTGTTATGTTTCATAGTTTCATTTTAATTATAAGTGTTTGATAAATGACATATTACGATTTTATTTTATTTTATTTTATGACATTTGTATATAACTTAACATGTTTATTTTTTATGATTATGTTTATTTTACATGCGATTTTATTTGTGATATCTTATTTGTATTAGCTTTTTACACGTTTATTTATTAAATGCTAGTAAAATTTTTTTTCAGCTTTGTCAATAAGATTGTTTATCATCTTCAGACAATAAAGCATTTTGAGTTTGAGTTTTGAGTTAATTTTGTCCTTTGTGAAATACATTAAAAGTTAAGAATCGGCTCTATTTACCCAGGAGGCCACTGGACATAAAAACTGATAATTGTATATTACACTAACTTACAGCCAATTTGCGACTGTAACACAAAAGTTTTTTTTAATTTTTGGTTTTTAATACAAAATGATGGTAACATTCCAACATATCATATTTTGGACGTTGCAAAATTTGGGGTTTTCCCTAAGTTAGGGAAATTTTGCACCATCTGGCAACACAGCGAGAGGGCGTCTGGTAATAACATCTCAAGTACGAAATTTTAAGCCCTTAAGGCCTAAAATTACGTAAATATGTTTTAAATAAAAATAACTACTACATTCTATAGCTTTAAATCTGTAGGTAATAAAAAATTTTGTTTGTTAAATTTGTAATCAAGATGCTTTAAACTCCCCCGTACAGCCATTACCAGTAGCATTTTTTTCTATTTTTTCACCGGTGTTATTCGTTATAGTACTTACGATATCGACAGTAACGATCAAAAAATTTATCAGGGAAGTGCTGCTGGTGGCAAAACGAATTTTTACATTTATTTTTTTAGTAAATAGATTATTTTAAAAGTTAAGAAATACCTTATACTTTAGAACAATTTTTGAGCAAACGATATCATCATTACGACTGTTTTAAAAACCTTTATACATTGTAACAAAATAAATCATAAAATTTTTATACACACGTGGTTACGAAGAACTTTTTAAGAGCTTCGCTATAAATATGTCACAAGCCAAGCTGAATAATATTAATAATGAGTTTTTTAACTGAGATGCCTTTGTAATGTGTTTTTATTTGACGACTGTTTAAAGCCAGGATTACATGCGAACAATAAGACTCTACATGCACATATACAGGGTGATTCAATAAACATATATTATCGCTTAGGAATGATTTTTTGGCCAAAAAATAGGACAAAATGTCATATAAACATAGGTACCAATCGGCGTCATTTTTAAGATAAAGGGCGTGAAAAAAAAATCAGAATTATAATTTTCCTTTTATTTTAAGGACGGGTTTTTCGATTTAAATAAAACTTGGCACAGTTAGACCATAGACCAAAATACATCTTCTAATAATGAAGTTTTGTTACTTTTACCGACCAGTGGCGTAGTTTCGGGCATTTTCATTTATTTTTTTACCATTATGTTAACGTAACTTCTTAAATATTATTAATATTGATAATTTGCCACAAAATTCTTTATATTTGCTTAGTTTTACATAAAAAGGTGATTTTGAATTAACTTGATAAACTTAATGACTTTCAGGATATTACAATTTTAAACTTGCGTTGTATGAAAAGGTTAATTTTTAAAATTACTAACAATACTAATTTTTACAAAAAAATTATTAATTTGGGATTAAATTCATGTATTGGAGCAATAATTGGATCAGTTTAGACATTTTTTGTAAAAAATATGGTTGTCTTTAATTTTAAACAGTAAGCTTTTAATGCTTCGCAAGTTTAAAATTAGAATATCAAAAAGTAGTAAAGCTGCTCAAGTTAATTGAAGTTGGACTTTTCTGTAAAATTAAGCAATCAATAAAAATTATGTACAAAATTAATAATATTACTAATGCCAAAAAAGTTATGATGAAACAATTTACTTATGTAGCAAATATTTATGTGCAGTCTTGTTTGGTTACAAAGCAAACGTAAAACCATGTCGTTAATATAATGATCAATAATTATATATTACAAAAAAACAATTAAAAAGAAAAAAAAATAGTTGAAAAGAAAATTGATTTTTTGGCGTCAGATATAAAAGTTTATAAATAATTTAAAAAAATTATAACACTTTTATAGTACGATTATTATTAAAAAATGTCCAGACAGTCAAATTTTTTTCAGTTGTGATTTTTAATTAAAGATGATTTTTAAATGCGATTTAAAAAGCTATTAGAAATTAATTGCCAGATAAAAACTAAATCTAAAATTATGCTTTACTTGACCCAAAATTAGTAAATTGACAAAACAAATTTTATGACATGGTTTAGACACTACTGAATCTAGCAGAATTACACCTTTATTTAAAATGTCATTCGGGCCTATATTTTTTGACTTTAGTTAGGCAATTTTATTAACACTACTTATTTTTTTTATGGGTTTAAAAAATAACATGCTAGCAGAACCACACTTGGGTCCTGATTAATCAAAAAATATTGTCTTTTTACATATTTAAAAATAAGGAGTTTTTTAAGGCTTTTAATTTAAGAATATTTAAAAACAATAAAATCGAAAAGATATGTATTTACAAGTAAATCGTATGCCACTAGAATAGATTGTGACTAAAACTAGAACTTTCACTTCTTTATTTTCAGTTTTGGTTTTACTAGTGGTTTTAGTTATTTTATTAATACAGTTATTAATTAAGAGGTTTCAGTTTTTAGTTACTAAATCATTATTAAATAATAATAATGGGTTTAAATTTAATTTAGTAACAATAAAATTAAAAATTAAAAATATTAACTGAATTTGGTCACCCATATTGCACTCGACAGCTATACCATTAACAAATAGATTTTGTATATATTTAACAAAACAGAAAATATTTTTTTAAAGCTGTTAATAATCGATATTTATGCGTTGATCATTGTAATATTTTTATTCGCGTTTTGTAATAATTTTTTTTGTGTTGAATAGTGCCAACAATCTTTTAATTGGCTTGATCCTCTAAATAACTTAAAAGTTGTAGTACTTGGAGCAACGAAAATCAGCTTCACGTGTTCAAGTAAAATTTTCGGATGACAAGTTGCATTGTCGAAAAATAAAATGACCTTTTTTTCTTTTATCTTACTGTTAAACCTTTTTAACTATGTTAACACAAAATCCAAAATTATCGATGCTTTTGTATTAAAAACCCATTTTATTGGCAATTTATTTACATGCGCTTCTGCAAAACATCCAGACTTGCTACTTTTACCAATAACTAATGGTTTTCTCTTTTCTAATGAATGTATACATAACAGAAGTGTCAGTGAATTCTTTGCAGGCAGCAAGGAATTTTTAATAAATTAATCAGTCACAACAACATAAAACAAATCTGAAATTAAAAAAATCTCTTTTAAAATGATTTTTTTTTTAAATTATCAAGTTCGGAATTTTTCGCACTAAGACGGATCGGAATGCGGTTTTTTGCATTCGCTTCCAAAAACTTTTTGTAAAAAATGTACCTACTTTGTGACTTATACAAACCGCAAACTGCATTGCTGCAGCCAAAAATGCATTCAGAAAATGCATTTTTTCAAGACGGCTTTTGGAAGATTTAATAACTTTTTAAATGAGTCAGAACTGGCCCAAATCGGGTTTTTGGGGGTTTTTGAGGTCGCTGATCACGATAATTAGGTTTAAATTGACCCACAGCCGACCTGAAGCTCAGAAACGCTGATAAACGTCATCTCCGTGGAACTCTTTCAAAATTCACACAGGGAAGGAGAGAAACTCGACGCCCGGGGATTTTTGAATCGCTAAATTTAAATATGGCTTCGGCGAACACTCTTCGGACATCAAGTGCGGCGAAGCCTGGACGTGGACGTCATCCCCGGGAATTTTCCCTCGTTTAAGGCCCAGGTTTCGGTGCACTAGGTGTTCGGGGGATCATTTTCGACGTGAAATTTGGAATAAGCGCCCCAAATCTTGTCAGGAAAATTTCCGGGAATGACGTCCACCTCCAGGTTCCACGGCACCAGGTATCCGGGGGTGTTCACCCTTGCCACATTTGAATTCAGCGACCCAAAAATCCCCCGGGCGCCAAGTTTCTCTCCTTCCCAGCGTGAATTTTGGGGAGAGTCCCACGGAGATAACGTTCAGGGCCAAGTTACGGTACACCAGGTGTTCGGGGGTCGTTTCTGCCATGAAATTCGGATTTAGCGCCCCAAAAAAACCCCCGTTACGATTTTTGGTTCGTCTTTTTTGATTGTGTACGAAAAATCCTTGGAGATAAGGTCCGCGTCCAGGTTCCGGTGCACCAGGTGTCCGAAGAGTGTTCGCCGATGCCATATTTAAATTCAGCGACCCAGAAAACCCCCGGTCGTCGAATTTCTCCCCTTTCTCACGTTAATTATCGGCGTCTCTGAGCTCCAGGTCGGTGTGGGTCAATTTAAACATCATTATCTTGATTACCGACATCGAAAACTCCCGAAAACCCGATTTGGGCCAGTTCTGACCCATATTTACAAGGTTATTAAATCTTGCCAAACCGTCTTAAAAATGCAAAAATTTTTACAAAAAAATTTTGGAAGCGAATGAAAAAAACCGCATTCCGATCCGTCTTAGTGCAAAATTTCCGAGGTTAAGTTTTTCATTGCCTCGACTACATTGAATTATTTAAAAACTGTATAACTGCTTTTTTATTATTGGCAATAAAAAACTTCTTTATAATTATAATCATTTCTTAAGTTGTCCAATAAAACACAGATATTTAAACTCTGTGATGTTAGTTTCCATTATATGGCACAGTACACAACTTATTCGAACTTTAGATCTAACTAAATATTTAATATTAAATAACTTTAATATGCAAACTTTGTTACCAGCTCTTAAGTAAAGCTCAGGTGGCTTGCAAATGCAGGTAGTCGATTTTAGAATAAATACGTGCTTTCAAGTGCTTAAAGTTCTAGACCATGATACTGATAGAATGTTGAAACTTTAAGAGCACTTATTCTTATCTTTAAAATGTTGCATTATGGTTAAAAACAATATAGTACAAGATCTGACGGCTAAATTTGCAGGTATCTTTTTTTTTAAATAAAACCCAATTTTGATGAATAATACATGATAGTAAGATAGATTGCATCAGGATTCTCTGGCAAAATTAAGCCGCAACTACCTTTAATTAAATATACCGGGCGATTCAAGAGCACGGCTAACTTTTTTTGCAGTTTCCAAGATAGAAACATGAAACTTGGGAATATTATATAACGTCAAATTTGACGTATATTGACAAGCTACATGACATGGGTGACTTTTGGTTTCACCAGAAGTGGCCTAAACTTTTAATTTTCAAATGAGAGACCCTTAATAATATAACATTATTGGATGTCTGACAACATTTTGCGTCTAATTGTCAAATTTTGACAGCTACTTTTTTTATTTTCGGAGCTGTCAAAATTTGACATGTGGGCTACTATTGAACGCAGAACATTTCCAGAAATTAAAAAATGTAAAAATATACAGGATGTGTCATTTAAAAATTGAAAGTTAAGGCCGTTTTCGGTGAAACCAAAAGTCACTGAAAGTCAGTAACTACTTAAAAAATGTTAAATTTGACATGATATGATTTTCTAAACTTTAATTTATTTAATCATAAAAAGTGCAGTAAAATAAAGCTTGGGAGCCATGCTCCTGGATTACCCAGTATAAATAATAAAAGGTAGTTGCTGCTTAATTTTGCCGGCCAACTCTGCTGCAAACCATTCTTCTATAAGGTAAATATTATTCATAAAAATAAGTTTTATCAAAAAAAAAGATACCTGCAGATATAGGCGGCCGAATCTTAGACTAATAAAAGAGTATATTTGACGAAAACTAAAGTAACTTAATTAATAGGTTATAATTTTGTATATATGTTATGATTTTATTTGGGCGCTACTTTTTTACTTCGGTATTTATCACACTGCCTTATAAAAAAAATCCAAAATTAAAAAAAAAAAAGAAATAATTTTAGTTTTGATAAATATTTACTTTTAAGTAAGTTTTTTAAGGAACTAACATCTTAAAATCGTTGTCCACTTGCTAAGGAACGGTTTTTAATTGGTTCAGGTTTTTTTTCTGGAATTTTTAAGCTCGTTTCAGGCAAGATCGTAAGGACAATGTGCACACATATTCTGTGTGGATGGATTTCTGAAACAGGATTTGTTTTTCCGAAACAAGTTTTTATTTGAAACAAATGTTTGTCAATAGAAATTCCTGTTCCGATAAAACGTCACAGCTATATACAACTACTATCAGAGTTGTCACGTCATAACGCTGCTTCGTCGTTTGGTCAACTGTTAACTGTGGTCTTGTTGGTGGTGACACACAGTTGGAAATATGAAAACAATGTCAGGCCACGCGTTAATTTTAATCGAATACTGGTGTTTTCTTGTATTTATCTTATATGAAGGTATATTTTACATTTCTGATAAAATAATTGCTATATTTTCCACAAGTTATCTTCAACTGGAATATCACTCATTGGCCTTAAAACCAAAGAACATTGATCTGTTATACTTGATGACTAAAAACGAAAAAATAAAAAATGATGCACCAGAGTTAAATAAAACGAAAGAAATAATGATAAGAAGGCAAAACTATCCTAAATTTTCAATTCAAACCTGAAACAAAACACTAAATTTACCGACTGTAACCTCAAACCTCATACAGAATTCTCCTTCCAAAACCTGAATAAATTTCCTTAAACTGTATTCTACAGTATACATATTAGTGGGAGAGCTAGTAAACAATTTTGGATAGGTTCTGGAGGCACTATGAAAAATTTTTCAATTGGCCTGGAAGGATCCCTTGAGGGTAGCGGCTCTCTATTAACCCCTCATTTTTCCTTAAAAGGAAAATTTATTTATTTAAAAATGTTTTTGAGACATTTTGAAATTTTTATATCTTTAAGTTAGATATTTAAGTAATTAAAAAACAAAAAAGGGTGATCACTAAGTCGGGTCTAAATGTTAATCAGACTCTTAAAAAATGTTTTTTTTAACAATTTCAAAAAAAATTTGAGGCACTTTGAGAAATTGGGGGAGTAATATAGGTACACAAAGACAAATTATTCCAAAAAGCTATATCAATTTGGTGGAATTTTTCTTCTGCCATCTGATCGAGAAAGTATCATATAAGTGCGTGTAAACATTACTATGCATAGCTTAAGGTGCGAGGGAGAGCGTATATCGGCTCTCTCTCAAGGTTAATGCGACGCGATTGGCTTCTGCGAGATCATGTGACCTACAGCGCCCATGCGGGCCTTTAGTAGTAATTTTGGGGTGGAAATAAAAATCTGTGACTTTTTAACGGACTGATAAATATTTAAAAAAATTACATGATACGAAAAAATTTAGCACAATTAATAACTATATATTAACTTCTAAATTATTTTAAAAACTGCATGGGCGCTGTAGGTCACGTGGTCTCTCAAAAGCCAATCGCGTCGCAGTAACCTTAAGCGAGAGGTCTAGCCGATATATGCTCTTTTTGCAATTTAAGCTATGCAAGTTATGTTTACACGCCTACGTACACATATTACTCTTCCAAAGTCTCAAAGTGCCTTAAAAATATTTTTTAGATTTGTTTAAAAAACCATTTTGCGAAAGTCTGGTTAACATTTAGGCCTGACTAATTGATCTGCCTTTTTTATTTTTCAATTTCTTAAATATCTAGTTTTAAGATATGAAAATATCAAAATGCCTTAAAAACATTATTTTAATAAAAAAAATTTCCTTTTAAAAAAATTCAAGGGTCGGTAGGGATCCATTACCCTTCTGCCAGACCTCAACTTTTTTATTTAGGGATCCTTTAAGGATAATTACAAAGAAAGAACCTATCCACAATTGTTCACCAGCTCTCGGACTATATTCTGATTATGACAGAAGTTGTTTTTATGTTATTGGGCCATTTTCGGATTGTTTTTTGTATAATAAACTTCCTTAGTAAAGTCGCTGCAGTTATTGAGCATGCCAGATAATATACAGAGTACAAAAAAAAGTAAAATAAAAATTAATAATTAAAAGCTAAAATAGGAACATATTTAGGTAAATAAATCTACACCCAAAAAAGTTTTTTTTTACATTCGGTTTTTCGAATTAACCAATTATAAAATTTCTGATTTACATTCCATGCTTTTATATTTACAGGGGTTGCTAACTAGAACTATTTTAAACGATATATTTTATAAAAAAATATATTTTTATATTTTTGATACCAAAGCTGTGAAACTATACAATTTGGGCAATGCTTTCACTAGGAAAGTCGTGTAATTTAAGATTGTGACACCTTTACAATACAGGGTTACATGTATTGGGTTACAACTAAGGGTTGTAACCCAATAACTCTTAAACATTATACATAAAATGGAGAATCGTAAAGTTTTCATTATGTGAAACATTATATTTAGGAAAAAGCTTTGCTTCCTAGGCAACCTTGAGCCAACCAGCCACTGATTTGATAACTGATGCGAAACCTGGTCATTAAGGTGCTTATTTATTGGTTTGATTAAAAATATTTTAACCCGACATCTTATTTTTCCTTACCTAATAAAAATATTAAGGGATTTGTCTGTAAGCTGTGCAACTTATTGTCCCAGGCCGATCTATTATAAAAAATATAGTTCATATTATAATTTTTACTTAACTTAAAAAGATAATCACCTAATTTACCTTAGCCCATCGTAAAATATTCAATAAAATAAAGTTTATTACATCAAAAACTACCTCCATAATATTTTATACAATTAATCTTTATTTCTACGTTGTGTTTCGTGTGCTTTTTAAGTTTGCTCAATGATAATAATTAAATAAAACTATTATTTAAAAAAAACTAACTAGGGGACTGTTTGTCTGGACAAAAATACACTTAAAGTTGCCCAATTTACAAAGAAATGCCCATAAATAATAACGCCCGGAAGATAAAATGTTATTTAGCTTCTTCGATAACTGCTTGGAATCAAAGATATTTTTTTATAGAACAAAAATAATCCTTATCTAGCCTTATACTTTAACCAAGAGTTTTAACCAGCATTTAAACAGTTAGAAAATGGAAATGAAACGCCTTTAGTTAAATAAACGATGCGAGATGTTTAATTAAAAGGGTGTAAGAAAAAATAAAACACACAATAAAGGCTTCGAGAAAGTTAAAGAGCCGCTAAAAGTTTCTAAGAGATTTCGTAATGAGTTTTCTTTGTTTCGACGTCGCGACCATTTTTTCAACAACCAGGACGGCTTTCTTGTATTTATTTGCATGATATTGCGTTTGTGACTTAAATGGATTTTTATTTTTATTAAAAATTTTACGTTGATAATAATTGCCAAACATATTTTACAAAAAGAAGCGTTTTATTTAAATTACACAGTATTTTAAAATAATCTTAATTTTCTCGTGTTTTGGTTACAGTTTATTTCCATCGTTTGTTTGTTTTTAATAAAAATTCAGTGTATTCAACGTATATTCATTTTTTATCTGTAAATGCATGTTTTTACTTTTATCTAAAACACTCTTTTTGTTAGTATTATATACCATTTTTAATTTGTCTTTTATAATAAAATATTTTTTTATACACTGAAATATGTGATTCATTTTCCTGTTTTTAATTTATACGATTTACAGGGTATAAAAGCAGGTATTTGAAAATAACCTATTTATTGTACGGATATTGTATGTTTCTGGAAATAATGTATTATTTCCAAATAAAATCGACTTTTAATGGTTCACAGTAAAGCTTTTTGTTCTCTTAGTGCTTTTTCAAAGGTAGGAAATTTTTTTTAATAACCTTTTTTATAACCAAATAATTGCGTGTAGATGCGAATGCAGATAAATATATTTTCATACATGGAGTCTCAAAAAAACCCCTAATAAAAAGTAAATTTGTTAAATGATATTGTATTTAATTGACCTTTTTTCATATGGTGTCGCATGTACTTTTAAACAATTCCTAACAAGCTGAATTTGTTTAAAGATATTACTTTTTCTTTTAAAAATTATTTTTATTTAAAATTATTTACACTTATCTATGTAAAATAATAATGATAATAATAATAAAACTTTTATTTTTAAAATTATGTATTTTATTTTCCATGAGTCACTACTACCAGTTTTTTTATAAGAGCTTACGGCTTTTCTAACCAGGAGCTCTAAGAATATCTGGAATTTTTATATCAAAATTGACATAATCCTAATTCTAAATATTACCTAGGCCCACGGTAGGGCGCCAGGCCAAGTTTCACCTTCCGCACGAATGTGTATATGTCGTAGCCACATAGTAAATTCCGCCGTTTTTTAAAATGGCTAGCCACCTTATAAAACGCGGCCCATTGAAAAATAATCGTTTAGTTTAAATTATTTTATAAGACGACTAGTGTTTTTAGACATTTTATAAATCGGCCGATCAAATACAAGCCACATTCTAAAATAGATGAATATGATAAAGAATATTTACAATTTAAGGAGGAAATCCTACTGACAACTAACCAAAAACTTACCAGAACTAGGTAATAGTTTAAAAGTTGTTGTTTACGGTCCCCAATAATTGCAAACTATTACCTAGTTCTGGTTAATTTTTGGTTAGTTGTAGTTAGGTTTTTCTTCCTAAATTGTTAATTTTATTTATCATAATCATCTATTTGAAAACCTGCCTAATTTACTATGTGGCTACAACATACATATTAGACGAAATGTTTTGGCCTATTTTCCGATATGTTAACTTCAGTCCCGTTCCACACATAGGTATGAGATTTGGTATGTAAATTTACATAGGTATTCCTATTGCTTGCCAAAATATTGGAAAAATTAAACTACGTAATTTCTGTGATATTTGATTTTGCCGGTTTTACTATTGACTAACTTATCCAAATTATGGGGCACATTTGGAAGGAGTAGATACCTAAAGTTTAGTATGTATATTTTAGGAAACAAGTGAAAGAAAAACTGCACATTTTTCCTAAAACAGGGCCGTAATATTGTATTTTTAGGGATATTTTAGAAATTTGCAATCTAATTGAACCTGACTTTCTAAGGTCGTAATTGTCTTGGAAATTAAAATGCAGGCAGGATTTATTTACTAAACAAAGAAAATTGACACATTTACCTATTAGACTCCAAACCAGGTGCGATATAGGATCCGTCGCACCACCCTGCCGCTGGATGGAGTGATGGAGTTGTTGGAGCTGTGCCTCTGTAGTTCTTACTTTCAAGTAAAAGATGAGTACTATGCGCAGGTCTATGGACTTTCCAGGGCTCATTGCTTTTTCCAGTGGTAGCAAATATTTATATGGAATGGTTTGAGGATCACGCAATTAAAACTGCACTAATCAAACCATGATATGTTGACGATACTTTCATTGTATAGACAGGTAATGCCAAAAAACTTAAAGGTTTCAAACACATCCAAATTGTTTTCGACCCTGTATCAAATTTACAATGGAGAAGGAACAAAATTCGGCTCTATCTTTTCTCGACATTTTAGTCAAACTAAATATTTGGTATATACAAACCTCGGTATACCGAAAACCTACACACACTGGACAATATTTACACCAGAATTCCAGTCACTCGAACGAAACGAAGCAAGGACTCATACGTACTCTATATAACCGCGCAGTGACCTTATTGTAACAGTATGGGATGCCTGCAAAGCGAAATAAGTAATATAACTAGGGAACTCAAGCAAAACGGCTACAGTAAGAGATTGGTTAAGGAAACAGTCGATAAATATCAAGATAAGACAAAAAACTCTAGTTTGAAGAAGACTCCACAGGACTAAATTTTTATGACTATTCCGAAGTTAAAAAAAAAACTTCAGAAAAGATCCGCAGAATAGCGAATAGGTATAATATTAAAACATCATTAAAATACCAAACCACTCTGAGAAGTATTCCTACCAAGACGAGACCGAACAACAATGTTTTAAAAAATGACTGTATCTACCAAATTTCCTGTTAATGTGGTGGGGTATACATCGAGAAAAACAAAAAGACCTCTCGAAATTAAAGTTAAAGAACACGAAAAACATACGAAACGAGGTAAAACGTTAAAATCAGGGTTTGTCAAACACGCATGGTCAAAATAACACCGCATATAATGGTCGGAAGCAAAAATTATTCATTAAGAAACCCACTGGAAGTAAATTTAAAGAAGCCGTTATAATTGCAAACAACCAAAATGTATTTAGCAGACCTAGTGTCGACATTCCGAATATGGCTGCCGTTGATGAACCGTGAAAAGTCGGTCATGCTTTGGTGAACAACGGATAGTATATAAGGTCGTAGCTTTTAAGAATACTCGTAGTCCTTAGTTATTACTTGAAACCGGTTGGAAATACATCACCAACCGAAACGTTGTGTATCAATTAACAATTAAGACAATGGAAGTCCAAGAATTTAGTGTTATTGAAACCATTACATTGTCTAACACTTTTAAAGAAACATCAATTCTTATTATTTTATTTTATATGGTGGTACAAATATACCATTTATTTTTTTCTTTAATTTCCTAAATAAATCCTTTTAAGATTTAAAGTTATTAAAATTTTTATATATCAAATTGCAGAAAAATTATTTTAGTGGTATATTAGTACGGCCATGTAGAATAAAAAAATAAGAACTGACATTATACGGGGAGTATGAAAAATTTTGCAATTTTCGCCTTTAATTCGGAATCCGTACATCAAATTATTAACTCGCCCGACGATTAACTTCACTGATCTGACTGGAAGCGGTGTTTCAATGTGGCAAAAGTCGTTAATTAATATGGTATTTATTTTTATATATACTTTATTTTTAGTCCCAGACCCCCAACTATTATTTTCTTTTTGGATACCTCGTATTTTAAAAACTAGCAAAATATAATTATATAAAGTATCATATTCGTAATGTTGGTCCTGGACTGCAACTAAAAAAGTTATATTTATTAGGCTTTTTGTTTTACCCTGTACTAACTTAAATATAGCTGCCCAAAAGAAACCTTTGCAAGACCTTGTAACTGTATTTTTTAAAAGCCTTATTTATTTACTTATTTTTAACAAAGTTTAAAAAGAAAATTTTATGTTTTGATATGAATTAAAAAATAATCTTTTTAGGTATACGTACACTTTAAAAAAAGCACATCAAGACATTCTGTACAGAGTCTTTGATTGTATTTATGTGGTATCTGGAGCCGTTATTTTTGAAGATAGAAAAACATGTTTTATATGAAAATTATAGGTTTTTTCTATATTATCTTTTGAAATTATCAGTTAAAAAATATCGCAATAAGAAAATAAGAAAATATGAGTACCTTAAACTTTTTTAAAGAGAACACCCTGTATATTATGGGCTACAAGAAAAGATCTTTTTTTATAATTTCAAATATATACATTGATGGTATTTAAGTTAACAGTTTTCAGTTTTTGAGATATTTTAGCTTAAATTATAAATAAATTGAAAAGAAAATCATATTTTATAATCAAGAAAGCCATGAAAACAATAAAATTGTTATGTCGCTAAATTTGGTGAAAGTATTCTTTGGACCAATAATGTTTATTCATGCGATTAATTATTCCTGCTAAATTAAGGGAAGAGTTATCGGTGAATAGAATTTTATCTAAAAACTCTGGATCATGTTGCATAAGCCTAGCTATTTTCAGTGCATACTCAGGTCGGTTCTGCATGTTTTGTTCAGCAAGATTCTGGACAGAGTTTAATTTATAAGGATGAAATTTATAAAAAGTTATTCAGGATTTTCTAAAATTATTAAAAGTAGTTAGTGCTAGCTCAATAGAAAAAGTGTAATAATTATTCTGAAAAAAACAAGTATAGCCAAATCTTTGTTTTTATGTCGTGCTACAGTCCTTCTTTATTTTTAAGCTTTTCCGGTAACTAAACTTTCTTAATCTGTATAGTGTCTATAAATGGTGCCTGTTGTTAAGGATATAATAAGTGATATTTCCTTTGCACTGTCGTCACATTATTATTGTTGCCATTAAAAAGACGCACAAAAGCGATTTTTTTGTTTTTCTAAAAAGCCCATCGATAAGAAAATTTAATTATTCTTAATAGTTAAAATGATAAACTTTAACTTTTTACAATATCGAGACGTCAAATTTAGCATAAAAATTTTATTGTTTCTATGGTTTTCTTGAAACTAATATGATTTTTTTTCAATTTATTATAATTTAGCTAAAATATCTCAAAAACTTTTTACTCAGCTAGCCCATAATATACGGGGTGTTCCATTTAAAAAACGTTGAAATTGCTCATATTTGTTCACTTTTTTAAAGCGATATTTTTTTACTGATAATTTTAAAAGGATATATAAAAGAAAACCTACAATTTTATTATAAAAATATGTTTTTTATCTTCAAAACTAAAGGCTCCAGATACCACGTAAACATCATTAAAGACCCTGTACAATGAATGTAATATTTTTTTAATTATTACGGTAGAATAAAAATTGTTTACCTATGCAACTTATTTATTAAAAAAAAAATTAGTAATTTTAAACTTAAATAAACCCTGGTTAAACTATATTTAAAATAAAGTGTAGTAACGATAAATAAAGACAGTTTTACTTAACCCCAAGACCCGAGTTTTCAAATAAATTCCACATATTATTATGGTCTTACTAAGTACCTAAGCTAAGAAATGTGCTTTCTAAACTTATTTGTTTGGTAATATTAATTAATTATCTTCTCTAAAACTCCCACCCAGCTTTTACAAGCAAGCAGGTGATAAACTTTTAGGGATTGTGTTGATAAATTCAGATGTAGTGCTTAAGAGACTTATAAATGTTTAAAAAATACTTTCTTTATAATATAATGTAGTTTATTTTTTCCGGCAGATATTTTTTGACGTTTATACAGTGTGTTACAAATACTGGGTGATATTTAATCCAATGGTTTGGAAACGGACTATATACAGTAAAGTCCGCCGCCCATAAGATTTTTGTTATTAATAGTTTTAATTGAAATTGGACTCTGGCATCAATTTTTACTTAAATTAAGATAAACATTTACTGAAAAAAAAGTAATCACGTTATTCGCATAATCTGTTAAATTTTATTTTTTTGACAAAAAATGTTCAAAAGTGGGGTTGTTTCTAAAAACATCAAAAAAGTTATTAAAAAACTTTTTTTTACATGAAATTTTTAGCCCACATGCATAGTTTCAGATGTTAAAATAATTTTAATTTTTCGTCATTTTTTTGGAAATTGCACCAGTGTTGCAAAATAAGACTTAACGCAACCCTTACAAAACTTCTTAATTTTGACATTGCTTTATTCTAGACATATTTTTTTAAATTAATTATTTTTTAATTATTAAACTACAAAATTTAAATTGGTCTTTTAGGATTTGCTCACATAAAATACAAAGTTTATTTGTTATTGACCTTGTATAAGGTAACTTTATAAAATACACTTTAAGAGTAAGAAGACTTTTTTACTAAAGATGATCAAATTTTCTAATAAAAAAATTATAAATAAAAACTAAACGCATTAAAAAATTATTTTCCACGAAATGTAGACTTATTCAATGGGATTGTGTACTTGTTTTTGTTAATTCAAATGTTATTCTTTTATACACAAACTACTTTTTCTAATAGCTATTTTATGAAGTGACCTTATAATATATGCAATTCAACAAACAATTTTTAAAGAACTACCAATATATTTTTTAAAAAGCTAAAGTTAATTGACTTAAATCTAAAAATAGAAGCTTAATTAAAATATTTAAAATTATACATGGTGTCTCATTAAGAAAACGTAAAGTTTGGGTAATTTCCCATAAATTAACCAAAACAAAAAAAAACAAAATTTATTAAAAAAGGGGAGCACTTGGTAATTTCTAACAAAAACAACTACACAGTGAGCTAAGTTTAAAAAGGTTTTTCATAAGTTTAACAGCAACCGAGTTAAAAAAAGTTGTAAAAATGGCCAAAATTTGAAAATCACCCTGTCGCTCCGAGATGGATCGGAATAATCATAAACTATTTTTACCACAGTTGTTTCTCAAAACAAAAAGACCGAGAGTACAAATGGGCAAAACAGTGCATTTAAAAACCTTTTTTTAATCACTTTCCTGATATTTTCGGAACTTACTCCATTTTTAATTTTGTTTTTGGGAAAAAAAAAAATTTGACAGATAATACAAAAGAGTACCATTTCCTTGCTTATCTTTCATTTTGATCGAGGCGAAAATTAATGCCAAAGTCAAATTTCGAATACAGCTATAGGCTTGTGTAAAGCTCAAGTACTAGGTACCATAGATGCTGGGTTTTTAGATGTTTAACCCATTTCCAGAACCAAGTTGTGTTACTTACGATTAAGAAGTAGGTAAGTAAGTATGTCCACTTTGTTATTAGACATACGTCTTCAGTATTAAGTTGAATACTTATATCTTGTTGGAGTTACAGCAAACGTGTTGCAGTATGATCTAACAACGCCTGAAGAGATACTTCTAAAAATGTTTGTGTGGTGTCTGTAATGGTTACATCAGTTAAATAGTACAATTATTTTTACTTTAAATTGTTTTTTATGACGAAAATTTTTCTGGGTCTCTAAATCTAAAAATATTGTACTGGTGCCTTCTTAGCTTTGCTTCAAATATAGCGAAAAGAGCTTTCTCCCCAGACATCTGTAGCCGAGGAGTATTTCTTTAAAGCGTTCCTGTAATTGGATGTGCATTTTGGTTAATAAATAATTTCTTTAACTATTTTGGAGGCATATAGCTTTAACGTTGTTATTACCGCATTATTTTAATTAAGGATAAAAAATGTGTAAACTATTATAAAATTCTGTTATCACGATTAGAAAGATACTTAATCAAGATTCATATAACTAAAGAAAAGGCAAAGGACGGACTTTTCAATTGCGATATTATTTTATAACATTGTAAAAAAATGAAATAATTTAGTTTAATAATTTTACCAAGCTACCATCATTTCCTCGTAGCTTTAAAATTTGTAATAAAGAGAATTAAATTTTCTAGAATATTTATTTTATATAATATTTTTTATTATATTACGATATTAATTGTTTTAAAATGTACTTATCTTTTTATTTTTTTGCAGATATAAAATGCATTAAAATACACTTATAAATTTTGCTAAAAAAATTTCAAATGCGAAGTAATCACAACTAACCAGATTTAACCCTCCTCTGCATATTTACTTGGAGAGAGAGGGGCAAGGTGGGCAACCTACAGACTCTATTAGGCGGTCAGTAACAAACCGCAGGCGTGTCTTTGGGGGACAGCTCCCGGGAATGTCCTGACCTGTGACAGAATGCCTCAGACATAATGCCTACAGCAACCAATTACAACCGGGGCCCTAAAATTAGTCTACCCACAAAGGAAGACTGGAGTCGAAAAACGACCAACCTGCTCCGGCTGACATCTGTTGATACACCGATGGCCCCAAAACCAAGAACGGTGTTGGAGGTGGAATATATGGAAAAGAGGCCAAGGTCAGGAAATTTTCCTTCAGCCTGGGCACTCTCGCAACCATATTTCAAGCGTAGGTATTTGCTGAGATGTGTGCTAGATCGCTGGTTGATCGGCACTGCACACGAAGACAGTTAAAAAAATTCTCCGATAGTCAAGCAGCTCTTAAATTCAGCCGGTGCAATCGAAAAACCCTTTGGAATTGCAAAAGGGTGCCCCCTGACCCAAAATGGGGCAAAACAATAAGGTTACTTTCTGATCCTGGACACACCGGCCTAGAGGGTAATGAATCCCAAAACCTCCCGCATCAAAGGGGCGGAAACAACATTCACAGGGCCGGAACCGGTCATCGGGATATCTTATGGAATGGCCAAGCAGTTTATATCAGCTTGGACACATAGAAAAATCTTCGGTACTGGCATGGACCCTTTCCCGGGTCTCAGACACTCAAGGCCTTCATAAACCACCGAAACCCAAAAATGTACTTCCCAAAATTTCTGGAAAAAATCAAGGATACACCTTAAAACTCTAGTGGGGCTGTACACGGGGAAATGCAGATTGAATACCACATGCACAAAAATCGGCCTAGCGAATACGGGTGCCCTTCTTGGGGGGTTAAACCAAAACAACTTTTGGCCCCGAATGGAGGTAAAAAATTGGAACCTGGGCCCCCTTGGCCAGTAGATTCCCGTTTAACAAAACTCGATTTTTTTATGGGGAAAATAAAGGGTGTTTAAAAAGACCCCCCGGCTTGAAAGGAACAACAATTTAAAATCTTTTCCAATTAAAATAATAAAATAAAATTTTTAAAAATTTTTCCAGAAGGTTTAAAAAAAAGATATTGGTTAAAAAAATTTTTGGAAAAAAAAAAAAAAAAAAAAAAAAAAAAAAAAAAAAAAAAAAAAAAAAAAAAAAAAAAAAAAAAAAAAAAAAAAAAAAAAAAAAAAAAAAAAAAAAAAAAAAAAAAAAAAAAAAAAAAAAAAAAAAAAAAAAAAAAAAAAAAAAAAAAAAAAAAAAAAAAAAAAAAAAAAAAAAAAAAAAAAAAAAAAAAAAAAAAAAAAAAAAAAAAAAAAAAAAAAAAAAAAAAAAAAAAAAAAAAAAAAAAAAAAAAAAAAAAAAAAAAAAAAAAAAAAAAAAAAAAAAAAAAAAAAAAAAAAAAAAAAAAAAAAAAAAAAAAAAAAAAAAAAAAAAAAAAAAAAAAAAAAAAAAAAAAAAAAAAAAAAAAAAAAAAAAAAAAAAAAAAAAAAAAAAAAAAAAAAAAAAAAAAAAAAAAAAAAAAAAAAAAAAAAAAAAAAAAAAAAAAAAAAAAAAAAAAAAAAAAAAAAAAAAAAAAAAAAAAAAAAAAAAAAAAAAAAAAAAAAAAAAAAAAAAAAAAAAAAAAAAAAAAAAAAAAAAAAAAAAAAAAAAAAAAAAAAAAAAAAAAAAAAAAAAAAAAAAAAAAAAAAAAAAAAAAAAAAAAAAAAAAAAAAAAAAAAAAAAAAAAAAAAAAAAAAAAAAAAAAAAAAAAAAAAAAAAAAAAAAAAAAAAAAAAAAAAAAAAAAAAAAAAAAAAAAAAAAAAAAAAAAAAAAAAAAAAAAAAAAAAAAAAAAAAAAAAAAAAAAAAAAAAAAAAAAAAAAAAAACCCCCCCCCCCCCCCCCCCCCCCCCCCCCCCCCCCCCCCCCCCCCCCCCCCCCCCCCCCCCCCCCCCCCCCCCCCCCCCCCCCCCCCCCCCCCCCCCCCCCCCCCCCCCCCCCCCCCCCCCCCCCCCCCCCCCCCCCCCCCCCCCCCCCCCCCCCCCCCCCCCCCCCCCCCCCCCCCCCCCCCCCCCCCCCCCCCCCCCCCCCCCCCCCCCCCCCCCCCCCCCCCCCCCCCCCCCCCCCCCCCCCCCCCCCCCCCCCCCCCCCCCCCCCCCCCCCCCCCCCCCCCCCCCCCCCCCCCCCCCCCCCCCCCCCCCCCCCCCCCCCCCCCCCCCCCCCCCCCCCCCCCCGGATAAAATATGTTTAAAATAACCACTTTTAAAGGGTTTAATTTTATTAAAATCTTATTATTAAATAATTTAAAAAAATTAAAAAAATTAAATTTAATTTATTTTAAAATTTAATTATAAATTTTTATTATTTTTAGTAAAGTTTAAAAAATTATTTTTTTAAAATTATATATATATATATTTTATATATATATATAAAATATATCTTACATGGTTAGGTCGTGTGCAGTTTTTGCATAATAATTTAAAAATTTCGTTTAACAACCTAGACAATTTTGTAACTTGTTTTAAGTTCTAAATATGTGACTAAGCTATCAGATTTTTTTACATTTACTAGACTTTTTAAGCATTTAAGTGTCTTTTTAAAAATTAAATTTGATTTATGTGAACGGCCTATGCATTTGTTTAAAGTGTTATTTTTTTGCATATGAATATATTAAATAAGGAGTTTTTGTTCAAACAAAAAAAAAAGCAGTTCTCCAAACTAATTTAATTATTATAGTACAAATTTAAATACAACAATAATTCTATAAATACCATGTGCAAAAAGATATTATTTGCTATTGTATATACTTTCAAATATCAAATAAAGTGTCTTTTCGAGCGCTTTTAATTTTTGATCGTTTTAGTGAAATTTGTATTAAAAGTTTACGAAGATATTTAATTTGTTTATAAGTAAAAAAAGGATATATGACTTTAAAAAATTGCACAAATGATTGGATTTTATTTTTAAAACCCTTGGGGTAAAAATTTCCCAATTTGCAAAGTGTCCATTTTTTAAAACAAAATTAGATTACAAATTTATTTTGCAAGGAAATTTGGCATGACATTTTATTAAAAGCATGAATTTTTTTCTGGCTAAATATGGAGGTCGTCAAAAACAATTTAAGGGTTTAAAAATTATGCAAAAAACTATGTTCCTTCCTTTTTTGTTTACTTCTGCTTTGTAACAAAAGTTATGCATTTTAATCAAGATTAATTTGTAAAAAAATAATTAATTAATTTATTAAACTTTTTTTCCCTTTTTTTTCTACAACTAAAACCTACCTAGTAGGTATTAAATGAGAAGCAAGGAATACGTATTTTTTAATTTTTCTTTTCCATTTTCTTTTTTTACAATGTTTCTTACAAATGTTATATACACGTTTTTAAAGGGTTTCCGCAAAAACATGTCTGCCACCTTGTACATTCAACAATTTTTGTTTTTTTAAACAAAAACTCTTTTTATAAACACAAAGCAAGATATTTTGTGCTAAGCAAGTATGCAAGGTGTAAAACGATGATTTTAAACTTTTTATTTCGGGTAAACCTTTTCTTTATCTCCCGAGATTATTTCCCTTTGCTAAAGATATTAATAAACCAAACTAATTAGCAAGCATTTGTTTCGGCGCTAACTGATTTACACAAATTAATTATTTTAACGATGTTTTTAAAAAATTCAAATGAGTTATTGCCCTTAACGCATAAACAACCTATTATTAGCGAAATTAGCAAACGCCAGAACGAAATGTTAAAGGAAGAATAATTACTAAAGTGGAAAGAGAAAAGAAAAAAAGAAGTTTGATAATTTTATAATTTCATAAGTTTTATTTTTTTATAATAATGGGTATTAAAATAAAAAGTTTTAAATGTTTTTAGTTGCTACTCTTCTTATTTTATATTTTATTTTTGTTATTCGGGATTTATTGCATTGGGAAATTTAGTACAATTAGAACAATGGAGCGCTATACAGTCGAAAATGTGTTAACATTATTAAAACGTATTTTAAAAATAGGTCTTTTGTAACAGCCACATACCCTGCGAACTCGTAATTACTTTGGTGTACGCATTTGTTCCTTAGAAGTAACCATTTGCAAAATAGAGCATAAGTTGGAAACTACCGGATCTGTGCAAGAGATTCAAACAAAAATATGGGCATCGGCAGAACTTTATGAAATATTGGACATAAATTTAGACAATATGTGGTCCAACAAGATGGGGCGATACGTCACAAAGCACAAGAAATATTAAAATTATTGTGTAAACGGTTTGGAAGAAAAATTATCTCAAGGATTGTGTACGTAAATTGGCCACCAAGATTATGCGACTTGACGCAGCTGGATTATTTTTGGTAGGGCTAAGTAAAACGCAAAACTTACGACAACAATTTCCTAACCATTTAACAATAGAAACAAAAAAAATATACGAATAATTTGTGATATACCTTCAGAAATGGTTTAGAAGTAATGAAACATTTTAACAAAGGAATTGTGTGCTGCCGGATGTAATGGTCATTTAGCAGATATTGTAGTCCAGTATAATAGTACACTGTCCAGCTACGCACTGCCATAAATAAATTTTAAGTAAGTTGTAAAACTTTTATTTTATTTGTTACGAACATTTAGAACGTCCAATTGAAACACCTTTTATGATGAGACTTAATTATCCAGCAAAGTTCCAGCGTACATTTTTCCTATCATAACTTCGTTATTATTTTACATAAAGTTATAAGATTTGATATGTAAATTAATATAGGTATAATTACATGTGAAAAAATTTAGAGAGTTATGTAAAGTGGTTTCTGAGATATTAGATTTTGAACTCTCCAAGGGGTTAAAAGCTTGAAATTCTGTATGTTAGTACGTTTTAGGACACAAGTAAATAAATTCTGGCAACTGCACATTTTTACTTGGAAAGTGATGAAACAGGGGTGATAATATCGTATATTTAAGGGGTATTTTAAAGGTTTGCAATCTAATTAAACCTGAGTTTCTTCGGTCGTAGTTTTCTTAGAATTCAAAATGCAGACAGGATTGTATTCACTTAATAAAGAAAATTGCTACATTTTACCTATTAGATTCCAAACCAGGCACGATTTAAGGGACATTAAAATGAGCAATTTTTGTACTTTACATGTACTTTAAAGTTTAGAATCTCCCTATAGAGCATGGTATACTGAGAAAAACGGCAGGAGATTCCCCTTTCTAATTTAAATTCATTTGTTAAACTCAGAAAAAAAAGAGGTCCCACCAAAAATATCAATGTACATTAGTGTCTATCCAAAAATCTCGGTCTCTTAAATGTCTGTCTACAGTTTTGTGTCACTTTTTTTTTTTTGACTTATAAAGCTTTTTATTTATCTGCCTGTATAAATAAAAAAATCTGTTTTAATGAAAAAAGAAGATTAATTAATACAGACAGATTAGTAATTAGCTTGCCAAGTCAAAAAAGAGTGAAACAAAATCGTGAACAGTACTTGGTCTAGTTTTAGATCTTAGCACTTTAAGAGGCCTAGATTTTTGGATATAAACTTGGTGTTTATTTTATATATAAATATTTTTGGTAGGATTTTATTAATTTAACACCCAATGCTGATAGTTCAATTTCCATATTTTTAGAATATATCACTATAAAATTCAATTGGTTTATTTGTCGCCAATAAAAATTAAACCTAAACAGTTTTTTAAATATGCCTTTTTAAGGACATTAGACTCTTTCTATTTTTAAGATCTTAGATTTAGACTAGACGCAGTACAAAATACTTGGCAAAAATTGGTGGTAGTGTGTTTAGTACGATAGTGTTGACCAGACTGAGCACACAAAATAAAAAAAATACAATTATGTTTTAGGACACAGTGGTGGCAAACCCAACACATTTCTGCAACAGTTTTGTATATTTATATTTTTATTTCTAAAGACTTTTTCCTGTTTCGTATAAAGCCGGTAAAGATCAAAGAGTCTTTGTTTTGTCTTCACATACTTCTGGAATTATAACATATTTTGACTAAAATGATACTTCTGATAAGTACATTATGCTGTGGTAGGAATCGCCTGATGCGAGAAATGTTAAAGTCATTGTTGACAGTTGGTAATTCTTAACCTTCCGTTACTAACGTGGACTTATGTGAAATAAATACTAACGTCGGACTCACAGTCCGCATATCTTTTTTCATTGAAAAATTATCAAAAACCGTGTATAACTAAATCAGTCTGGGTGGAAATATATAAATACATTCAATGTAAGTATATTCACACATTTTGAAGGTAATATATTGAAATTTAAAAGTCTTACAATATTTATTAAAAAAGGCTGAAAATCCTTTTTACAGTTTTTAAATTATAAAAATTAAAAACATATAAAACATACCATTATCAAAAACCAAAACAGAACTTCTAACAAACTTTCAACATACATAAAAATGATTACATTTCGAAAAACAAAAATAAAACTTTTAACCTAAACTTTAACTGACTAAAATAATATCGTCACTTTCATTAGCCAAGCAATCACTACACATGTAGCCCAATATGTTGTTTGGGCCATCAATATCTTGGTTATCATCCGTCTTCTAATCTTGAATTTCTTCAGCATCATCCTGCAAACTCGAGTCACATGGCTCGTCATCAGTCTCAACTTCATCGAAGAGTTGGCGAGATATTGTTGATCCCCTTCGTAATTCATATTAACCACTTTAATGGAATATTTAGGTTTATTAATTTGCAAAACGCAGAAATTACTTTAAAATTTTAGCTTAAAAAAATTAACATAAACACTAACGAGCGGAGTGGGAGTCCGCATAAGAGCCTAACTCCAACACGAAGCACCCTACTCTGTTTACCACTTAACACTAACTTGGAGCCCCCAAACGTAACAGCTACCCAGTGGTACAGCCGCCTACCCGGAAGCGTAATTACATACTATACTATTACTCAGAGCAACGGCGACAGAGGTTGCTCTGAATCGCAGTATAGATTGTAGTGACCAATACGCGCAAATTTTCGCTTCATAATATACTACGGCCCAGAGCGGTGGTTAAAAATGTTATGTAAAATGCTATGTATGCATGTTTTAATAGTGTGAAAATGTGTTGGATTATTATGATTTCTTAATAATATTATTATTTATTGTTTTTTAAAACTTTTTTATGGTACCCTATCTGTCACGTCCATCGTTATAAAAAATATATAATATTGATTTGAGTAATTCACAACGCCGTAGTTATTGTTATTATACAAACATTATCGTTCGACTAAATAAATGTCTTGAAAAAATTAAAACTCCTACAGAACTATTACATGCATTTGCTAATATAAAAAATATTCGGCGTGGAAAAAATTACGTTCAACCGACATCAATTAGTAGGCGCACACAAAGACCTGGCCTTACGTCTGGTTCCAAAAGGATTCAGGCTGGAAGGCCCACCAAAAATAAAAATCTTGAAAGGAAACGCAAAGCCTCAAGATTCTTAAGTGAAGCGGTCCTTGTTAATAGACGTAGTGCTAAATCTCACCAAATATAGGTATTTTATTTTATTCTGTTTTATCTTCATTATTTTATTTTATATCAATTATGCCCGTTTTTTTAAGCTTAATGTTGTTTTTTTATATGAGTTTATTTTCTTTTATTTTAAGCTCGATATAATAAGTACATCAAGTATTTATAAAAAGTGTATTTTTTTGTAATAATTAGAAAAATTAAATACTAAATATACTAGTTTGATTTCCACTTTAATTCCAAGAATTTAAAATATACAACTGTGATACAACCTACATTTGAGAACTCTGACAATACTTCCCTTTACGTACCTCTGAAATAACTCCCTCGTGATGTAGTACTTATCTGTCAAAACGTTATTATGCTTATGCTTTTTGTTTTTATAAAGCTATAAGGGGTAAGGTTAAAACAGGATTGTATCAATACAATAATTTCTAATAGTTCAGGAATTAAACAAAAAATCTGTCTGAGGATTTTATGCGGGCAAAAACCCCCCCATTTAAATCCCTTTTGTAAGTACCCATCCAAAGAATTTCAAACTTTTTATAGTTATACAACTTTTTATAATATTTTTAACCGCCCCGGCCCCGTGTTTTATGAAGTAAAAATTGCGCGTATTCGTCCTACAATCTATACTGCGACTCAGAGCAAGCTCTATCGCCGGTGCTCTGAGTAATAGTATAGTATCTAATTACGCTACCCGGAATGGTTCGGAAAATACTGGCCAATTTTCAGCCAGTTAGTAAGGAAATTAAAAGAAATTCCTAACCCAAAAAAGTAAATTTGCTTTTAAGAATAATCCCTTATGTAAATTAACTAGCAATTCATCTAAGTCGTAATATTTCTGACTCGTTTCTCTAAACTTGGTTTCATTCAAAAACGTCAGCATTTTCTTTTTATAACAATAAACAGGAAAAAAAAAAAAAGCCACAAAGCAATAAGTCTTCATCTTCTTCTTGGAGAAAGTCGTTTCACCACATGTTAAAAAACTATTTAGGAATAATTTATTTGCCTGAACTTTAATAAAGTGTTTGTTTTTATGGTGTAAACATATTTCGCAGTTTTTTTTTTTAAAAAGTGTTTTTTTGTCCCAGTTTTGTCATAATTTGGGCTAAATATCCTGTTAAAAATGTATCTACTTGATTTTGATCCGTCATTAGCTTTAAAAATACCATTTGCATATCCTCTTTAAAAATGACACCAATCAAAATATGTAAATTATCGGTGAAAAGGGGATTTAAAATTTTTTTTAACTGGGTTAAATTTTTTTAAAATCTTAAGTTTAAACTTTTGTCTTCATGCAAAAATATAAATTTGTTAACTTACAATTGGTTTAATTTTAAAGTAAATAAAAATATATATATTTTTAATATTATATTTTTTTTAATATTGTAAAAATATTGGGTGAGTAGAGGTTAACTACGAAGATTACCCTGTGACACTTTTTTACAAAAAAGTATGTTTTTTTTTACTTGTACTACTTTTTAAAAGACAGTGTGATTAACCGGACACTAATTTTCAAGCATTTGTCACGACATAAAGACTTTTTACAATTTTATTATTTCAACGATGTTTTCGAAAAATGCCAATCGGGTTATATTCTAGCCTCATAAACCACTTTATTCTAACTGAATTATCAGACCCTATATTATGATATAAAATGGAAGAATATATATATTCTAGGAGAAAGAAAACGGGCTATTAAAATTATTTTTATTGGGGTTTATGTGTCTTATGTGATTCAAATGGATTTTTATAGCTTTATTGTTTTAAGAGTCTTTGTTGTTGCTCCTGGCCTAATTTGTTAATAACAAAGCAGTTGAGGCATTTTTTTTTTATTTTTTTTTTTCCATTGGGGCATCCAAATAAGTTTCATTTTTAAAAAATTTTTTTTTGGGAGTTAATGCAAGGTATTAGTAAAATTTTATTAGATTTTTTCATCTTTAAAGGGGTAAATAAAGGGCTTAAGAGATTCTGGCTTTATGACAAACTGTAATTTTTTGTTTTTCTAGAGTATATTTAATTTTTTTTGACATTTCTTGTGTGTCATTGAATGTATTTAGTGTTTTGTGTCTTGTCTTTTTTGGTTTAAATTATTATAAAATAATACAAAAGTAAAATCAATGTAGTGTACTTTTAAAACCTTTATTTAAATGCCCCAAAAAAAATATTGGATGACAACTCAGTATTTGGATAGCCGCCTTAATGGAATAAATAAAAAAATGCCTCAACTGCTTTGCACAAACATGAGAAAAAAGAAAAAAAAGAATTTAATTTTAAGGGTACCGCAATTTGACTCAAGACAACAATTACCAATTTAACAATTAAAAAATGACACATATGAAAAAAACGAAATACAGAAAAGACAAACAGGGAAAACAATAAATTAAGTCAAATATACCAAATTTTTAACTAATTTTGAATAATTACTTTTTTAAAATTTTAGTTATTTTAGCGATCTTTATATATGGGGAAAATTTTAGGTATATCCTTAAAATTTACTTCCGTATAGTAATATTAAAAAAAAATTTCAAAAAAAAAAATAAAATAATAAAAAAGTTTTTTTTTCCCCGGGCCCCCATTCTATACTACTGAGCGACGGAGATAATAGGCTTTTTAAAGGATGTAAGATGTTTTTTTTAATTTTTTAAATATAAAAAATTTTATTGTAAATGATAATTTAAATATTTTAATTCATTGATCCCCCTACTTTTAATTTTTTTTTGTAAAATTTTTTTAAATGTGATATAAAAAATTTTTGTGTATACAGGTGGTATCCATATTTTAACTCATTTATATGTTTATTTTAGCATATTATATTTTAAAAAACCCCCCAAACATAAAAAACCCGTTTTAAAAAAAAAAAAAAAAAAAAAAAAAAAAAAAAAAAAAAAAAAAAAAAAAAAAAAAAAAAAAAAAATTTTTTAAATTTTAATAAATTATAAAAAATAAATAAAAAAATAATATATTATATATATATATATATATATATATATATATATATATATATATATATATATATATATATATATATATTTTAAATTTTAAAAAAAAAAAAAAATAAAAAAAAAAAAGATCTTTTGTATATAATATACAGGGTGTTTCATTTTAAAAAAATTAAGATGCTCATATTTTTGTTTTTTTAATGCGATATTTTTTACTGATAATTTTAAAAGTTAATATGGGAGAAACCTAAATTTTTTTTTATAAAACATGTTTTTCTATCTTTAAAAATAAAGCTCCAGATGCCACGTAAATATAATTAAAGACCCTGTACAGCGACCTGCTGGCAGTACGAAAATACACATTTGAGTTCAATACAAACTTGATTATTAGAGAATCTTGGGTACTTCTGGCATGACTCGTTTTTACATACACGTCTGGGAAAAAATTTAAGCTTCTAGCGCTCTTTTGACCGCGATTGTATGATTAGGTTAGACACGTTTAAACTTGGTCCATGTCAGACGTCAGATTATGCAAAAAGGTGAGCGAGTCGCCGTGCAGGCCTACTATTTTGACGGAAAAGTGGGATGTCAATGGAAAAACAAACCATTGCCATCTATAATAGAATAGCCTGCGCGCAGACTTTTATTTAGTCGATCAGCTGTTCATACTTGGATACAATTAAATTTTGTCAGTTCGTTTTGGTTATCGGCGTTATTGTAGTGTAGGAGTATGATTTTATTATTTTTGTTTTTTAAATATAAAAAATTACTTTCAAAAAGATTATTAGTATATCCAGATCTGTGTAACTGATACAAATCTCAGAAAAACTACGTGTTTTGGTAGTGACATAACCTAAAAGTGTAAGTTTTTTATTGTGCCCCTAGTGTTTCTTACAATTCACCAAGAAAATTTGAATGTCCTAGTGTTGCTATAAACTTGGTACTATGGGCAGCCTAAAGTATCCTGTTTTGGTTATCCACAGGATTTCAAAGAACAGGAAAAGTGGGTACAAGGTGGGTAAAAGATCAAGAAAATTTTGTTAAAACTAATAAATTTAGGTAATATTGTTATAAAACTAACATTAGCTAACTTTTCTAAATATTAGTGAGGAGGCAGCATTGTCTGCTTACTTAACCTTTATTAATTCCAGAATAAGTTATGGCATAATTTGTTTTGGGGAAATTCATCTCATGTAAATAGAATTTTAATCCTACAGAAAAGATGCCTTAGAACTATGTATAAAATGAAATAAAGGGAGAGTTGTAAAAATGTGTTTATTCAAAGCAAAATTTTCACTGTTATAACTTTGTACATATATAAGTCATTCATGTTTGTTTATGAAAATAGGAAGTTATTTAAAAGCTTTGAGAGAGTTCATAAACATGACACTCGTCACAAAAGTGATTTGCTGCCTGAAAAATGTAAATACGCGTATATACACAAGAATGTACATTGCAATATTATTAGGATTTTTCATAGCTTTTCCACTAAATTAAGGCAACTCCCTAAAAATAACCTTAAATTTGTTTTAAAACAGTATTTAATGGATAAAGCTTTTTATTTTATCCAAGAATTTTTTGCTGAAGAAAATAAAAACAACTTGTAAAACAAAATAAGTAAAAACCACTTTAATAAATGTTAATTTTTTTAAGTTTTAATTAGATTAGTTATTCTAATATTATTTTTATGTTTTGTAGACAGTGTTCCAAGCCCTTGCAGGGCCAATCTCGTAACTATGTTACTTTGGAATAAATAAAGAATTATCTATTTATCTATTTATCTTATTTGTTTAGTACTATTATTGTAGTATTTTAATTATATGCTATTATTTTTTTTAATGGTAAACATCTCAGTTAGAACCGATATACATTAACCCATTTTTTTTTAACTTATTTCATTTCACTTTTTTTTTGTACTTAATGCATAAACCTGAGTTATCTGAAATAATTGTAATCTATAGTACTTATTAATTACAAGCACAAATTATATGTTTTGAGCCATTAATTGTATTTTTCTATGTACCATCCAACACATTTGTAATTCGCGCACTTACTTTGTAATATCCAAATAGCGTGACGTCATAATTATCACGCGCAGGCTATTCTTTTATAGATGGCAGTGAACAAACTAACTACTCTCAATTTACCTTGTTTCAAAAAAGTTTCACCAGAAAAAAAAACATATTATATTTAATTTTAAATAACCTAAAGAAAACACACCTATATATTTTAAATATAAATATAATTTTATTCATATTTCACAATGCTATTGTTCTGATAAATAAAACCTGTGTAAAACAGAACACGATACATACTTTTTGTTTCTGTATTCTACAAATAATACTAAACATATTTTATGTAATAAACTTAACATGTATTTATTTTAATTTTTAAATGTTAGGCTCAGGCTACACAATCTGTCAAGGCTAATCATGAAGGAGCCGGCGCTGTTTCATCATATTGTGAGTACAACGATCTGCCAAATTTTAAAGTTGTTCTTTCGTACTTAAATTTGATCTTTTCATTATTAAGAAAAATAGAACTAACTGAAACTAACCAGTACTAACCCGCTTATTCACGAAATGCCGATCCTTACATTTAGTCAGGTTATATTACGACACGAGATAACGAGGCAGCGTCATATTGCGTAGCCTAATTATTTTACACCATATGTCAACGCTTCATAAAGTAACTAGGATCTTTTACCAAATTTTTCCTAGGTAACCACAATATACCAGTATTATACTGGTATAACAGCATAATTAAGGGAAAGCAGTATGCTTTCATGAATTGACGGAAAAGTACGGTCATTTTTTCTTGTGCAAGTTTAGCTAACGTTTTGCTGGGATATGATATGTATGCTTTATTTGAATTGTAATCGTTTCTTTCGTGTTTTGTGCTTAAAAATATCAAAAGCGCTGCCAGAAAGAGATCGGGCTTCCTGTTAGTTATGCTGTGCACAAGTAAATATGCTACATAGTTACCTGGCAAAAATTTGCTTTTTGTAAAGAGACGGATTTTATTAAAGGACTACGACATATTCACTACATAAAGCGTCAACGTACGGTGTAAAATAATCAAGCTACAAATTCTGACGCTGTTTGGTTATATTGTGTTGTTATATAATCTGACTAAATGTAAGGATTTGTATTTCATGAATAAAAGGGTTAGTTTTAACTAGTTGTATATTTCTATATGACATATTAACCTTCAAACTTATGCCGACGCTTTATAGAGTGGCCAGGATTTTTTTAAAGATACGGATTTCACTGTAAGACGACAAAGGTTTTATTAAAACAAATTAAGTTCGAATGTAACTTTAACACAAAATTTTATTTCCTAGATTATTACTATTTTTTTTAAATATTTAATTTAAATATTTAACAACTACACTGTAACAAATAATACAGGGTGTTTCCTAACTACAGTACGAAACTTCGGAGGGTGATTGGCTAGGTCGTTTTAAGAAAAAAAGTTCCTATGAACATATGTCCGGAGTTGCTTCGTTTCTGAGATACAGGGCGTTGAAGTTTAAAGAAAAAAACGGTATTTATAAAATATCATAAATATCCTAAAACCGATTTGGTCGAAATTTGGTGCAGTTATTTGAAGTAATGAGGTGCTTATTTAGCTCTAACTAGATTGAAATTATTAGCTCCAGTGGCGTCTCAGTGGGTACCACAGCCATATTATTGACGAAAAAAAGTACCCCAATGACTTTTTCTTATAGTTTTTATATTTTTTAAGATTAGGCAACTAAAAATACAACTTTTTACTTTCCTGTGTTTTCTTCATATCTAGCTTCGTTTTCGAGAAAAAAATAAAAACCACATTAACTCAATCTAAAAGCTATCCATGGACAACATAAAATAAAAACCAAAAATAAAAAATAAACAATTTCGACCTTAAAGTAAATAAGCAAAATGTCCACCTTCTCATAAAATACGGGACTGCAATCGATTTGTCATTGAGTGTCTGACACTTAAAAAAAACGTTATTCAAATATCATAAATATCCTTAAACCTTAACCTTAAACCACGACGGGGCTCCAGCTCATTTTAGTGCTCTTGCTCCTCAGCATCTCGACATCACCTACCCTAATCGCTGGATTGGACGTGCAGGACCTCAAAATTGGCCACCTCACAGTCCTGATATGAATCCTCTAGATTTCTATTTATGGGGCCACAAGAGCTTTCTTGTTTATAAAACTCCTGTACTAGATGTGAATGACTTGAGGAATCGGATAATTGACAATTGCAATGTCATAAGGAATACTCCAGGAATTTTTGCACGTGTCAGACACTCAATGACAAATCGGTTGCAGTCCTGAAGTTTATCAGAAGGTGGACATTTTGCTCATTTACTTTAAGGTCGAAAGTGTTTATTTTTTATTTTTGGTTTTTATTTTATGTTGTCCATGGATAGCTTTTAGAATGAGTTAATGTGGTTTTTATTTTTTCGAAAACGAAGCTAGATATGAAGAAAACACTGGAAAGTAAAAAGTTGTATTTTTAGTTGCTTAATCTCAAAAAATATAAAAACTATAAGAAAAAGTCATTGGTGTACTTTCAATAATATGGCTGTGGTGCCCACTGAGACGCCACTGGAGCTAATAATTTCAATCTAGTTAGAGCTAAATAAGCACCTTATTACTTCAAATAACTGCACCAAATTTCGACCAAACCGGTTTTAGGATATTTATGATATTTTATAAATACCGTGTTTTTCTTTAAACTTCAACGCCCTGTATCTCAGAAACGAAGCAACTCCGGACATATGTTCATAGGAACTTTTTTTCTTAAAACGACCTAGCCAATCACCCTTTGAAGTTTCGTACCGTAGTTAGGAAACACCCTGTATATTCTGGTATTTAACAAATAACTTTTTAACGTAAGGGTAACAACGGTTTTCAGAAATAGGCTTACTTAACTTAGGCAAATTGTTTTAAACAGATATAATTTATTAAATATGCTACATAAAATGTTTTTTAAAACAAGAAGAAAATAATACATAGGATCTTTTATTAGAAACTTGCTTAGGACTTACTCCTAAATTTTCTTAAGTAGGGTGGCATAATTTTATAAACTGAAAAACATTTTCTGTGAGAGTATGGTGCTTCCGGAAGTATCCATAAACTTCCTGCCAGAAGGACAGATTCATTTACGGACATACGTCCTTCTAGCAGGACAGAGGTTCTGTACAAAAGCACTTCTAGTAGCGCATTTAGCGGGACTTTGATTTGTGTAGCCTATCATTAAGCAAAATACCAGTTTTATATTTTTTGCCCGCCTTGTAAAACAAACCTAAATTTTCTCTCTTGTTAATTGTGTTACCAAATAAGCAAACACTTTTTTAACAGTAAGTTTTTTCATATTTTTACCTTTTTTGCGTATTCGCGGATACATTCTAGACTGTAAATGCTATGCTTTATTACGGTACTATTAAAGTTGCCATAAAACGGATCAACTTTAGTCATTAAATATTCTAAATGGAATTTTGATGTTCGCCGAGACATAAAGGTATACTTTTTTCGTCATGTTTATATTATTTTACCCATTAATGTATTCTTAGTTTATATTGTTTTTATTATAATAAAAACATTATTCAAAAAAACATGCTGTTTGCATAATACGGGTCATTTCAAAAGAAATTTTAAAATTTAAAGTATTAAACTTATTTTTTTTTAATACAATAAATTATGTACGGTAACAATTTATTTTTATTTAAATAAACTAATTGTGTTGTTTGATCTAACAATCTCTATTTGCTTTATTAAAGATTTTTATTAGTAAAATCAAATAATGTAAGTTGACACTTTTTGCTGATCCTCTAAAGTCATTGACTATTAAAACAACAAACAACAAAAATGGTTATTTCATATATTTATGGGTTAATTTATTTATTTTACTTAGTGCAATAATGGTCCAATATGCCTACTGCAGAAGCAGCAGGGATTTGCTTATTTTCATCCATAGTTTAATATATTATGTATTAAAACATTAGCAAGCAACAAAAACAACGCAACCAAATAATTGAAAAATATTTCTGCAAAAAATTGGATGAATCTTTGTCTTTAATCTAACTTAATAAAATAATTTAATTTGATAGGTCTTCTTAATAAAACATATTTTTCTTATATTTTTTTAAGCACACTACGAAAAATATCAATTATTGTTGGCCCCTTTACTGCTTGTTATAAATGTTTTATTATTTAAGTTAAAAGTTAAGTTTTAAGAGTAAAAAAAAACACTTTAAGATTTGGGTAAAATAAATAATTCCTTTCTATTTATTTTTAATTACACTACTCACACCAAATATAAATTGCTTAAAATAAAAGGTTAGTTAGTGACATATTAATCTAATTTAGAAAAAAAAACGTTTATCCTATATTTTTTAATATTACGTCATTGACAGTTAAATAGATTCCCCAAAAAATATGGTCAAGGCTACGTATAATCAAATAAAAAGGATACTTTTTAATACTTCCTGTATCATGTCAATTTTGATATTTTCATTTTAAATGACAGCACTAATAAATATACCAATATGTTTTTTAAATTTTATAAAAAAAGGCGTTTAAAAATTTTAAATTAAAGAAATTATGAAAATTTTTATTAATGAAATTTAAGAAGAAAAAATTAAGGGGTATATAAGTACTGTAATGTAGAATAAAAAAAGTAAGACTTGACATTATACAGGAAGTATAATTTTTTTTTCATTTTTTTTATCATAGCTTTGACCATATTTCCTTATGCAACACATTTGCGAGATTCTTTTTTTCAATTATATTTGATCAAAAATACTTTTTTATCCTTTGACAGCTGGGTAGAGGTCGCCTCTTATTTGCATCCCATACTATTATACTTTATTAGTTTCACCAGAGTGTAGAATCTGAGAAATCTGCTACGTGGTGTTTTTCTTTACTTTTAAATCTTTAAAGGTTAAAATACCTTATTAATAACCACCCACCTACTTAACATAAAGCAGGCTCTAAACCCTAAAGTATTGTTTCATTAAAAAATAATAACCTGGCATTTGCCACAAATCAATACCCAAAATTATGCCTAAGAATTTTAGAAAAACCCGCTAAAAACAGCTTTTTGCACCAATTTAAAATACATTGAGAAGATGCCCCAAAAGAAAAAAAAACAATGTTTTTAATTATCTAAGAAATAATTAAATAATGTTTTAGAAAAATTCTTATTTTACACCGGTTTCTTTGTCAAATACTCAAAATTTAATAAATAAAATAAAATACATAAAAATACTGAAAAACCTACTTTTTGCGATATTTAATATAAAAAAATTATTATCTTGTCTTCCGTCATTGGAAACCGTAAAAATAAAAATTAATATGTAACCTATAAGCAACATTATTCCAACTTAATATTATAAAAACACCTAAAGTAAGCCTGAATCAAAATTATTTAATTAAATAAAAAACTTTTATTTGCTTAAAAACAGCCTAATATTAAGCAACTTTTATGCAGAAATATTTCTGAATAAAAAAAAATCATACTAGGTATCACACCTAGTTATTTAAAATTGCAAAAAGCAAAATGCCCCAATTTAAGGACAGCTATTTGCCCCGATTTAAGACCAACTGAGAACATAATAGTAGCATCAATTAATCATTTTAGTTAAAAATCTTTAAGAACACATTTAATAATTTTGTTTTTCCATACTATAAAAAATAAGAAACCTCTTGGAAAGGACAAACAAATATTTATATTGTTTAAAAAATATTTATGATACACTTCTCAAAACTCGAAGTGGATGGGCCACTTTTCTATGTATTTTTAAAGCTCATTAAATGAAATCTACCCAACCGATTCCTAAAAACATTTTTTTGCTTTGATGCCTTATATTGCCCAAGTTTCAGACACGGTGTGGTTTTTATGAGAAGTAACCAATTCGAATATTAATTTTATTTGTATAGCGGGAGGCCATATATATCATTTGCTTTTTGAAATTTAAAAACATCTTTCTTGGTATTAAAGCTATGATTTTTTTTGTTAAAATGCTTTTTTTGTTTTACGGGCATTCGCATTGTTTTGATTACCATGGTTATTTCGTACTGAGAGTTTTAAGAAGTGTATTTAAATGTAACAATTTTTTTTAAACCTTGTAACTTTTTAGATATTAATTTTCGTTATTTTTACACAAAATCTTTTTTGTAAATAATTAAATTTGCCACAAAAATAGTATTTTTATAGTTTCTCGTATTTTTTATAGTTTCGAAGATATCGTGAAGTTTTATTTCTAAGCTCAGAAATTTTACAGAAGGTGACAATTGTTTCTTGTTTGCTAAAAGTATCACTGACAAGTGTAAGTGTAGTTGGGGTTCAGCGACACATGTAATAAACAATTTAAAAATGCCTCGAATGACAAAAACTGAAATGGACCAGGCCGTTGGCATGATTCAAGCAGGGCTCTCCCAGGAGCAGTAGCTAGGTACTTTAGTAGAAGCCAGTCAGTAGTAAGTCGATTATGGGCTCGATTTGTAAACTCTGGATGTGGGTATCCCACACATGGTGGTGGAGTTCAACAAGCAACCACTCCAGCAGTGGACAGATTCATCACATTCACTGTGCGAAGAAATAAAACAACTAATGCTTCCCAACTTAGGAATATGGTACGGCAAGTGCATAATATTGATGTTTCTTCTTAAACCCTAAGAAACAGACTTCACGAAACGGGGTTATGCGAAAGACGCACCAATAAATATCCTCGACTTACAAGATATCATCGTCGCAATCGACTAATTTTTGCTCGGACTCATATAGACTGGGTGTCCGTGTGTGGTCCAATTGTTTGTTTGCAGATGAGTCGCGATTCTGCCTTTATGGAAACGACGGACGTACAAGGGTGTGGAGAAGATCGGGCGAAAGATAAAATGAGGACTGCATGGAACACAGGGTAAATTTTGGCGGTGGATCTGTAACAGTCTGGGGTGGAATATTCCGTATTGGTAAAACACAACTTGTTTTATTTAGAAACCGCATGGTAACGATCAAACGCTACTTGCATGAAATTATTATACCCATTGTTGTTCCTATTGGACAAAATACTGGAGCAGGATTGTTATTTATAGATGATAACGCTCGACCCCATAGGGCACATATTGTTAATGAATATTTGGAAGACAATAATTTAGAGAGGATTGATTGGCCTGCTTTTTTGCCCGACCTTAATCCAATTGAACATATTTGGGATTATTTGGAAAGGAAAGTGAGAAATCGAGGCCAGCAGCTAGATAATTTAGATGGGTGGAGCAATGCTCTAAATGAAGAATGGGCTGCTATTCCTTAAGCGGTTATTGACAATGTTATTGATGGTATGTGAAGTAGATGTGCAGCAGTAATTGAAAAAAGAGGTGGTCCAACCAGATATTAATTTTTGTTTCTGTAAATTTACTTAAACTATTGTTGTTTAATTGTTAAAATAAAATTTTGACTAATAAAAAAATTCATAGCTTTATTACCAAGAAAGATATTTTTTAAATTTAAAAAGCCAATGATAGATATGGCCTTTCGCTATCCAAATAAAAATATTATTCGAATTGGTTAATTCTCATAAAAACCACATCTAGTCTGAAACTTGGAAAAAAATTGGTCCACAATTAATCTTGTATTTAATTTTTTACTCACCTTGTATAATTGGAGTGATAGTTTTTAAAAATTAAAAAATTAGGCTTTAAAACAAAAAAAATTTTTGGGAATCGGTTAGGTAGATTTCATTTTAATGAGCTTTAAAAATACACAAAAAAGTGGCCCATCCACTGCGAGTTTTGAGAAGTGTATTTAAATGTAACAATTTTTTTTAAACCTTGTAACTTTTTAGATATTAATTTTCGTTATTTTTACACAAAATCTTTTTTAAAAATAATTAAATTTGCCACAAAAATAGTATTTTTATAGTTTATCGTATTTTTTATAGTTTCGAAGATATCGTGAACTTTTATTTCTAAGCGCAGAAATTTTACACAATTTTCGGACTGTTATAATTGCTTATAAAATATTTTTTATATAATAGTGACATAAAATAATTATACATTACAAAATTAAAAATCTATATATTTCTTTAGGATTTAAACAACTTTGAGAAACATATTTTATATAAGATATTTAAGAAAATATGATAAAATTTAAATAAATAAAAAAATTTAAAGAGTTGTGTATCAATATTTTTAAAATATTTTATTAAGTATTAAAAATTTTCTGCCCTACTCACATGTACAAAAAATATTAAATTTAATTTTTATTCATATACTACGTATCGGAGATATCATCTTCTTCAAGTGGTGGGTGATTATCGCAGTCACTTTCACTGTAAACCCTGCAAGCCGGTGAGCAATGAAGGTAACTTCTTCTGCAGCTGATGTTGAACTGCATTTTGTTTTGCAGAAGCAAAATCTGATTTTTAAGACGTTTTTGGGTGCTCCTGATTGCGTCATTTTTACGTTTTAAATAATCGTCTTTTTGTAATTCTTTAGGATGAATTAGACAATTATTTTTTTATTGCTGGACTTGTTAGTAGATTCTTAGCACCAGATAAAAAATACATGTTCTTTTAACTACTTAAAAATAATGCCGTATGAATTTATTCGACAAAAACTGTGTTAATTAAAAATGTAAATATTAAACAAAAACATCTTTTATTAATTTATGAGTTCAATGGATGTGATATTACCTCCGCCTTTTATAGTAAAGGTAAAAATAATTTTATTAAAATTATTAATTATGATTATAAATCATGCGCAGCACCTGAAACTTTAATGGTTGACAATCAAAGTTTTTTTTTTTTGGCCTTGCAAACGAGTGCTTTGGCCACGGAAATACTTTAATACTGACAATAGGATACATATATTGACAGGGTCACACACTTCACGCCCAGGGGTCGATCAGGGCGACTTTACAAATAAGCACATTACTTGGTAGACGACAGGTAAAAGGATAGTACAATTGGGTAAAAAAAAAAGGTTAGGTAATCGTATTAAATGTTTGCATTTACAGATTTTAGATATTTACATAAATACAAGAATATTTCGGTGTCACTACTTTGGAGAATTTCAGGTAGCCATAATGGCAAGAAAAATTGTTTTTTTTTGAGAAAATGTATTAGGCTATTGGTGTGATTTTTGTTTATTTTACAGTTATAAAAAATATGATTTAAGTCGCCATATTCATTAACACATAAAGGTGTTTCTTTTAGTCCTATTTTGTGCAAGTGGCTAGGAAAGCAGCCGTGATTAAGCTTTAAACGGCTTATCACATTCGTAATTCCTCGAGGTATGTTATTACGGTGATGCCAGTGGGTGGATGGAATAGGCGTTTTTCATGATTTTTTTTTATTAGCTTATTGCAAAGCCACATGAAAATAAAGGCCAAAAATATTTTTTCCCGATTTTTTTGGCCTCCCGAAACGCCTTAAAAATCAATTTTAAGTTTAAATTTTGTAGGCCCGTGATGTCACGGCCCTAAATTTTCTATTGGTGGAATTTCTGCTTTGTTGTCAGCTTTTTGTTATTCGATACGCCTGTCATCAAATATCGATATGCGCAACATCTACAAAGTTGTCGTTTCCTGTCAATTGTCATATTGTCATTGTCAACCTGTATAACCTGTAACCTCTAATATTTATTAATAATTTCTAATTTGTAAATAGTGTGTGTTCTTTTCAAATATTTCAATTTATTACTATAGTTATTATTATCGCCAAACTTTCCTTGATATGAACCCTTTTTACGAGTAAATTTCCGTTATTTTATTCAAAATGAAAAAGTGTATTGTTATTATTTGCGAAACCAGAAGCCGGCCGAGTTTAGGATTTTCAAAAAAATTCTTTTCTCATCCAAAACAAGACGATAGGAGAAAAGCCTGGTGTGCTGCTGTAGGTATTGAGAAAATGCCCAAAGGACATGCCTATTATTGTTGTGAAAATCATTTAGATGTAAGTTTTTATGTTTTATTCCAATAGAAACTATTTAGGTAGTCTGGCTGTGTTTTAGTGTAAAGTCTAAAAAGCATTTCGCATTTTAGCATTTCGTTAAAATCGATACGATTGTCGATATCGATAGTTCCTAAACAGACTTGGCATCCATGTTGAATTTGATTGGTTAGGGGAGTGGCGGGCTATTTAAATTACAATGATAATTAAACCTTAAATAGAAAAGTAAGGGGTTTGTATTTTTCCGTGTTATTTAGCAGGTTTTGCCTAATTGTGTTTCTACTTTAAATTTTTACACACAACATTATTAATATCAATTGAGTGAAAATACCCTATTGTAGAATACAATCAAAGTTATAAAGTACTTTTTAATAAAGAAAGTGTATGTTGTATACTGACAATGTATGGTACTAAAACTTCCAAAAACTTTCATGGCATTAGCTTAAAAAGATAAAAGTGTACAACTTCATTCACTACCTCTGACAAAGGAGGCTTGTTTTGCTACATATCAAAAGAGTCTACTTATAAGTTCAGCAATAAAAAATTAATTCTCTAATCCGTCCTAAAGAGTGGGGTTGGCAAAAAGACAATTATTTAAAACCAGTAAAAATGCGAAACCAGCAGCACCTGAAAACGTTTAAAAAATCATATTTTGCTCCTGCAAAACAGGATGCAGTTCAGCATGTGGCTGCAGAAAAAGTGGTCTTCATTGCTCACCGGCTTGCAGGGTTTGCAGTGGAAGTGACTGCAATAACCACCCACCACTTAAAGAAAATAAAATCTCCGAAACGCAAAATATAAATGAAAATTAAATTTTATATTTTTTGTATATGTGAGTAAAGCAAAAATTTATTAACCTTTAATAAAAAATTTTAAAAGCACTGATAAATAACTCTTTCTAATTTTTTTATTTAAATTTTATGATATAAGAAATATTTAAATTTTTAATTTTGTTATGTATATTTATTTTATGACACTATTATATAAAAATATCTTATAAGCACTTATTACAGTCCGGAAATTAAGCTAAATTTCTTCTCTTAGCAATTAAAGTTTACGATATCTTCGAAACTATGAAAAATACGAGAAATTATTACAATAACATTTTTGTAAAAAATTTAACTATCTACAAAAAACGATTTTGTGTAAAATTGACCAAAATTAATATTTAAAAAGTTACAGCTGTTAAAAAAATTTCCATTTAAATTTTATAAATGTTGTTTTAACAATATAAATATTTGTTTCTCCTCTCCTAAAAGTTTCCGATTTTGAATAATACGAAAAAACAAAGTTATTAAATGTTTTTTTATTAAGATCGAAGTTGCTCTTGAGGACCAAATTTTGACAGTTTCATGTATTCATTGCGCTATTTTATAACGCCTGTAAAGAACTCACGAGTCGTAGTGAGTATGTGGGGTGGCATCAGCAAAGTATCTAGGTTATTTTATTTAACAAATCCTATTTTATTTTGTGAATTTACCACCCGGTATTAACGTTAAACAATATGAATGACACCATATATTATTTTGACTGTGCAACAACATATGAAATCGTAAATGCTTAATAGAAAGATAATTCTCGCAGCTAGGACATCAACTTGATTAAGGGGACCAGTCACTTTAATTGAACCACATCAAGCGCTCGCCGTTTACAAGTATGCATACACTAATAATAATTAAAATTACCGACCCATATTGATGTGGAAATTTCAATTAGTGCTGCCAGTCCATCATTTAAATCACTTTTCAGTAAACAATGACGTTAAATCATATACTCATATTGAAAGCAATTATTCACATTCATTTACTCAATTTTGTGTTGCAACTGACAGCCATCTCGATAATTCGATATGATCTGTCAAATGTTTGATGACAAGCTTAAAAATATGCGATATTTTTTTTACGGTCTTTATTGGGTGTTCAATTTGTTGAGTGCCACTTTATATCTCCGCAATGTTTTCAATTTTCCACGGTAATAGGTGTAATGGAACGAGTGTTGTAATGTTAAGCATGTCATTTTTAAAGCGAGAGCTAAATATGAATAATAATATATGGAAAATGTATTTTTGTCATATTTTTATTAGGTACTGAAAGTATTTTTATGAAATTTGACAATATTTAGTTTTTACAGCAACTTCATTTTATGAAGAAAATATTTTTTAGTCATCATAATAAATTTTTATCCCTAAAGGAAATTCTCTTATTAGTCGAGACGATGAAGCACTCAACTTTGGATTTTTTTGCACTAAGACGGATCGAAATGCGGTTTTTTGCAATCGCTTCCAAAAATATTTTGTAAAAAATGTACCTACTTTGTGACTTATACAAACCGCAAATTGCATTGCTGCAGCCAAAAATGCATTTGAAAAATGCCTTTTTTTTAAACGGCTTTGGGAAGATTTTAATAACTTTGTAAATATGAGTCAGAACTGGCCCAAATCAGTTTCTCGGAGGTTTTGATCACGATTATGATGTTCAAATTGACCCACAGCCGACCTGGAGCTCGGGAACGCCTATAAACGTCATCCCCGTGGGACTCTCCGAAAATTCACGCGGGGAAGGAGAGAAACTCGACGTCCGGAGATTTTTTGGGTCGCTAAATTCAAATATGGCATCGGCGAACACTCTCCGGACACCTGCTTTTATGCTCGAAATAGTAGATTGGGTTAGTTCGAATTAGTTCTGGTTAGTTGTGGTTAGATTAGTTTTGGTAATGAAACTTTATTGTTGGGTCACTTATTGCATTTTTAGGTTATCGCACATATATTTATTTACAGATGATTGCTTTCAAATAGTTTGGCCTTATTAAGTTGGTGACAGATTTATTAATTTAAGAACATATCAATTTATATGATAACTAAAAAGTGTATAATTTGGTAAGCGATTAAATTAACTATTTTTAAAATAGGGGCAAAAGGAGACACTTAAAGTAATATGTCATTAATATTTTGTTAAATTTGAAGTACTAATATTAACACGTATAGCGTTCTGATATAAAAAAATTTGCTGGAAATACTAAAATAAAAAAAAATCCAAATAAAAAATTTAAAAATTTTAAATGGATTTTTTTAATGTAGTAAACCTCACATCTAGTTTGTAAATATTCTTAACTAAAATAAAACTGTTTTTATACCTTAGACAGTTGCTTCATTGATACTGGACCGCATTCCGTAGAAATTTCAATTTTTTAGGTCAATTAGTTGGACGAATGACATTGGTAGTTTAATGTAAATTAACAGATGTTACGGATTAAATAGGAATCCAAGTTATCTTTTTGACTATGAAAAGGTACTTCTAGTCCAGGAAAGAAACCATTTTGCCAACAATTTTTTCAAAATGCATAAATAAATGACTTGAAATTTTGACAGTAGGTAGGGAATAGTCCAAGGATCAAAATTTGTATCATGCCAAAGGGCGCCTTCACCTTGGGGGTGGTTGCCAAACCATCTCGAGGGTGAAATTTTTTAATATATTTTGATTACATGAAATGCTTTTTTTTGTAAAATGCATACTTTTCAAGTTATTTGCGATCGAAAGTCGGAGTTTTTCGTCGATAAAATCAACGTTTTAAATCGGATTCTGCAAATAACTCGATATGTATGCATTTTATCATATAACAGTGAATTACACAATTATAGCTTTTAAAAAAACAAATAATTTTTTTTGTAATTGCTGTGGGACCAATACAAACCAAGGTGTGGTTTGTTAAAGGTTAGCTGTTATTCCTCAAACACAAAATTTTATAGTCTCAAATGGCAAATAACGCAAAATCTACGTATTTTTCAGGGAAAACTAATAATATTTCTTTTAAAGCATTTGCAAATACCTTTAAAATACCAATTAAAATAATACGTAGCCCTTTTTAATTCACTTTATCTATATATCCTAAACACATTCTAAAATTTAAATCGATTTAACTTGCTTAGTTTTGAAAAAAATGAAGTTCAAGTGAAAATCAAATTTAGAATTTTAATAAAAAATTAGCTTTTCTTGAAAATAATTCGAAAAAAAGGGAGATACGTAAAAATTACTAAGTATCAAATTGTAGCTTTTTGAATTTCAAATATTTTGTGTGTGTGTTTTTTTTTTTTTTTTAATTTACTGTATGACGGAAATTAGGTGAGATAAAAACGTATAAAACGCGTGTGTTTACACGAGAAGTACCTTTCGAGAAGTAGCCCTTTAAATTTACACCTTTAAAAAAATAAGGGTTTTAAACAGTTTTAATATATATGACCTTATAGCTCTTAAAAAAACCAACAAAAGGGTATTTTAAAGAACTTTTGATTACAAAAACTGAAGAAATTATGCTTAAAAAAACCAACATTTTTTGGAGCATGCTAAAAGTGATTCGATGCATTTTTTTTAAATCCTCGGTTTTGTACTATTTTTTGCATTGTAATATTGTAAGAGGTGGATTTTTAAGGATTAAACAATTACAACATTTAATAAGTAATATTTTAAAGCAGTGACATTTTTTAATTACAACTTTGCGACAATATGTTAATTTTTCTAGGGTAAACATTTTTTTTATTAAATCATAATAAGGCTTGATTTTTAAGGGTTAAAATATATTAAATGATGCTTATTTTGCAATTTATATTAGCCTAATTTTATGTGACTTAAGTTTTGATATGGAAGTTTTAAAGGTTTTTGCAATAAGGGGTAGTTTTCATCCCCTAAAAATTAAAAGCAACCTTCAGCATAATGAAGATTTTGGAGAGGAGGATGAGTTAAGCCTTATCCCAAATTTTCATGCAAAACACTGTAACAATATATTAATTTTTTAAAGTACATAATTTTTTTTAAATCAACAAAGGAAAAAAATACTGCTCTTTTAACCTATTTAAGTCAAACTTTACTTAACTTAAGCTTTAATGTATAGTTTCATAGGTTTTAGCAAAAAATGGTAGTTTTTACCCCTAAAAAATAAAGAGCGCCCATCAGCATAATATAGATTTTAAAGAGTACCCTCCTCTTAAGCTAAATCACAAATTTTCATGCAAATCTATGTATTTTGAAAAAATTGCTAGGGTTTGCGCTTTTTTCAGATTTGTTTTCCAGAAAATATTTAGAAAAATGGAAACCATTTTAGTGTACATGTCTTTGAAGATTAAGTTACCAACTCGAGTGAGCTACAGTGTTAGTAAAATAGATGTCACGCTTTGTAAATAATAGTGAAATTGTTAAATCTAAATAATTTAAATAAATTTATTGAAAAGTTTTAAGTATAAATCCTATAAATTATATTATTTTACAGAGGCTGTGTTCTGGATTTATCAAATTTGTTTGTCTGTATATTATTTCACTATTTGAGTCCCAATAAAATTACCTATCTATTGATTTCACACACTTTATATTTATTTTTTTTAATTGGTTATTTGTAAAAAAGTATGAAAAACCTAATAAAATTTAAATTTAGCACACCCACTATAAATTCTCTATTGCAATAAAATCATAAGATGTTAAGTTAATTACTTTTATAAAAAATAATGGATATTGTTTCTAAACTATTAGCCAATTGCTGCTTTTTTATTTATCCTTAATTTTATTTAACTAAGTACACATTTTGTTCAGTAGAATGCAAGTTGGCTTAGGAACAAATGCTCGCTGCAATATTTTGTATAATATTTAAGCAAGAAATAAGAATAACATACTGCCGGTTTTTCGTGTTCCTAAATTTTGATTTATATGAAATTTAGTATAGAAACTTATAAGTTATTAAATTTAATTTTGGAAGCGAAAAAGGTGCAAACCTTTACAGATAAATTTCGCTGGATATCGAAAAAGAGCAGCCAGGCGTTATTATTAACTGAGCAAAATCTACATAGCCCCTTAACAAACTTTTTCATAAACAACAACTACATAATAAACCCTACATTGGATTAACAGTACTCACTTCCATTTAGGTTCAAGATGTAATTAGGTTTAATAGAGAAATCTTTTAAAAATTAAGGCGGTTTTCGCTTAGTGAATTTAGCAATAAGGTTTTAACAATTATACTTACAATTCTAAAACCTTAAAACTGATACCGCAAATTAAAAATAAAAGATAAGTCATATTTTTTGACAAGCTTTGTAAAGGGCATTGGGTAAGGTACCACCAGAGTCATTTACTGCATAAAATAAAAAAACTACAAAATTATACTTTAGACAAAGACTTATCTGTAGCAATAATTTTGTAAAAAAATTGACAATTTTGCAAATTGGGTAGAGTCTTAAATATAAACCTAGATATTTAATTTTATTTTTCATATTATACTACAGTCCTTAAGCTTTTAAACGTTAATATTTAATAATTAAAATTGGGCGTCTTCAGCAATTGTATAAAGTTATGAACAATTTGTATTGACTCGGCTTTTACTTGGTAAAAATCCCTTATAACAACGAAATTATAAATTAGAAAAAAATAATTTTTATTTTTGTTTAAGTTTTATTTGCAATTACCCGACATGTTTCGCAGCACTATTGCTTCTTTAAAGGAGTTGAACTAACAACAGATACATTAACTCCTTTGAAAAAGCAACGGTGCTGCGAAAGATGTCGAGTTTCTATAAATAAAACTTAAAAACCAAAATTGTGAAAAAGGGTTAAAAATTATTTTTTTCTAATTTATAACTTCTTTTTTATCAGAAACAATAGCTTAGAGGATAATTGTTTAAACAATTTTTGGCAACCAATTGGCCGAGTGACGATTTTATTACATTAAAAAAAGCGTCTTTCAAGTACTTTTAAACAAGATTTTTAAAAAACTTTTTATCAAAAATTCGTGGATTCATTTGTCCATTTGATTATAAGGAAAAAAACTTTCATAGCTTTAAACAATTGCTAAGGACGCCTAAATGATCTGATTGTCATTAAAAAAAAAAAATAAAAAGCTTGAGGTCTCTAGTACAAATAAAAAAATCAAAAATTTATTGTAAAAAATTTATTAACCCTTAACTATCCTCCCTATAGTAAAACATTACAGCTACCCGCGGGTCAATTTGACCCACTTTTTAATTTTGTAAATAAAAAACTGTTTGATCAAAATAAACCAATTTATTCACAAAAAATAGTGAAATAAACATTATAAACCAAGTTTGTAGCACAAAATGTCCTAAACACACTTTGGGCAATTTTTTTTAAACAAGCTGGCAAACTGGTATTTTACAGGAATCGCAAAAGGTGTTCGTTTTGCGATCCTTTTTCGGAGGACAGAAAGCACATCTCTTCCTCTTGGATGCACCTTGAGCCTGCTGAGGAACACAATGAGTTTCTATAACCACCACAAGTATATCTGCAGTCAGTTCTCTCAACCTACGTGGTATTTTGTTGTTGTAGATTCTCGATCTCATGTAAGCTTGGCATAATTGACGACCAAGATTTTTTAGAAAATCCAGTCTACAAATTTCTTTTCCTTCGGCAGCAAATTGATAGATAACTCTGCTGTTGATTGTAGAAACGTTCACCATCATGTGAAAAATAACCATTGGCCATCGGCGTGTCCTACGGGATGTCGAATATGTTGAACATTTCTGGTCGAGTGCGTCAACACCAGCTTTTGAATCGTTGTAAAATAACACTATATCAGGCTTTTTTTATGAGTCGTCTACAACGTTATCGTTGTGCATTGTCGACAACAATATTACGGATTTGTTTTTTTGGGAACATGAGACACAATAGTGTAAGTAGAGGTAAATCCAAAAATGGAGGAATCTACTTCACGTTTCTTGCAAGGTAAGAATTCGGGTGGCACAAATCTTTTGTTCTTCTTTACTGTGCTAACATGTGTAAGCTTACGACTGAGAAGTTCACCAGTTAATTCCATTGAGGTATACCAATTATCACCCGTTATATTTCTATTGGTACCAACCACAGGAACAACTAAACGAAGTACTGTTTCTGTCGGTCTAGAAAAGTTAGACCGATCACTACGTTTTCCGGTGTAGAGTTCAGAATTAATCATATAATGTGATTTGGAATCTGCTAAAACTTGAATTTTGATGCCATATTTCGCCGGCTTATTAGGCATGTACATCCGGAAACCGCAACGTCCTCTAAAAGGAACTAACATTTCATCTACGGTTAAGAATTTAGATGGCGAGTAACACATCATTGAATTTTCAACAAATTTATTAAAAATTTCAGAAACTGCAGCCAACTTGTCGACTTTCATTCACTCCCGCTTGGTAACCATATCGTCGAATCTTAGGCAACATAATAGGAAAGAAAAACGCGCTAGAGACATCGTACAAAGAAATATATCTCTACCTGTCCCGCCGGTAGCCCATAGAGAGCGTAGATCTTCGTGTCCGGATTTAAAAGAACCCAGCAAATATAAAAGTCCAAAAAACGCCTCTATTTCAACTTTATCGGTCTCTTGAATAAAAACTGTTTGGAATAATGATCTGCTATTTTTTCGCTTCTTGAACTTTGTATACTGTCCTTGCACAGTTCTAATTTTTGCGTTGGTATGCTCAACAACCTTTTCAATAATGAAGTGTGTGATAAGAAGCCTCCAAGATTCCAGCTCCGATGAGGGACGGTTCTGGCGGGCGGGACCTTTTAAACCAGGAAGTATTTTCACAATATTGGTACTTTTCGTTTTTCTCCTAGATAAGGGAAACCTAACACCACTTAGTTTTATCTTTTCCATACCACGATTTTGTTTTCTTCACCGTTTGTCCTTTGTCTTCATATTCACTTTTCGATGATGACTTAGTTGACCAACTTGTTCATCATCTGATTTCCACTCAATTTCACTATCGCTGTCGTGTTTACTATATCCTTCAGAATCAGTTTTCGCCCTTATCGCTTTCGTCTCCGTTGTCAAAAATCAGGTTACATGCAATCTGTCTGTCGTCAATAACGTTTGTACCACTAGTTGATGGTTCATTTGAAATAATAATTGTATTTTCCTCAGGTTAATTTATGGACTCCAGATCTTCCCAAAAAGAATTATCCCCAACTATATGCAATAACTCGGCATCAGAAAGTCCTTTTTGTGCCATAATCTAAAAACAAAATAGAAATATATTATTATACTAACGTATTTATCCACATAAGTAATCAAATAAATTAAAAAAACCAATAAAATATCAATCATATCATATAATGAAATACTTACGGTGTTACTATCCCCGGGTCTTTTTGACCCACTAGAGCGAAAAAAACTATCAACGCAACCACTGAGACACTTCAAACTTTACTACTCGTATTAATGATCCACAGCATAAGAAAACTCCGCATGACGCGCTTCCCCCTCCTATGAAACACGAGATAGCGCACAAATGAATATGCCTTGGGTCATTTTGACCCGGCGGATAGTAGTTAAGGGTTAAAGAAACTTTTCTCTCTATGTATTTTTTTTTACAACCAATACTCAAAAAGTTAAAAGCAAATAACTAAGAAAAAATATTTTTTTGATTTGTTTATACTTTATATATTTACCAACTGTTCCGTACATTTCTAAGAAAAAACATATCTGTATTCTTGCTATATACAATAATATACATCTTTGCGAAGGCTTTTTGGCCAAAAAACATGCCCGCCACCTCGTACATTCAACCAAAAACAAATATGGCTTGTTTTACTTGGATCAAATAAATAATACCATTGTTTCTAGAGTTAATTAGAATACAACACATACGTACACTTTAAAGTTTTAGTTCATAATCAAATTTGTATAATACTGAATGTTTTTAATTACCACTACAGTGAGTTAATTACGAGTAAATAATCAAAATCTTAAATGTTTGCGTTCGTATGAAGAGCATCGACAACAACCAAACTCCTTGATAGCGGCTTCAAGTACACGGCATTCAGTTACAATTAGAGGGCTTCTAGTGATTGATTAGACAATAGACGCTGCTCCGTGATCGGACACTTAAATAAATTCGGGATGTGGATACGAAACTCGTGCCAGCCACTCAGTAACGTATCACGTAATTTCTCTTTCCCGGCAAGATGGGCTCTGAGGATCTATGAGCCGACCTATTCGTCCGGAAAATTAATTACGAAAAAGATTATTTAGCAAGCAATCTTTATTGGCTATTCGTTTTAAATTTTATTTTATGTTTATTTGGTTAGTTCTAGTTAGTTTTCTTTATTTAACTGAAACAACTTTGCGCAAATATTTTCTTTGGGATAATAAAATATTATTAAATAATACAGGGTCTGATTGCCTCGTCGCGAAGTACATAAAATATTCTACTGATCATAGTGTGACTTAGAATATTACTAAGTAAAAACCACTTCTGTAACGTGGAAGACCATTCTTTTTATAACAAAATCAGTTATGACGTGACGTGATCTTCTTCAGCTTCTTTTTTTTCCTGGAAACCATCTTAATTTACTACCAGAGGCAGCGCAGCCTCTTGGGTTATTTGTGTCTAATCTTTTATTATCTTTTATACCAATCCTCGCATAAGTCTTGTTTCTTCTACATGTTTGTATAACCCAGAGATTAGTTGGTTGATATATTTCTGTAGGCTTATTTTCGGTTGCCCAAATACTGTCTGTCTTTTGTGATTCAACGCTTTACATTTGCACAGTACATGGTAAGCTGTTTCTTTCCCCTATCGCACATTCTGCAACTTGGGTCACCATTGTATGAAGCTATCTTGTGTAGGTGTCCTCTTAGGTTATCGTGCCCTGTTAGCAACCCTACTAATATGCGAAGTCTTTTTCTACTTTGTCTGAGTAGATCTTCCTTCGTTCTTTTGAATGGGCCCCTTATGAAGCTTTTTCCATGTCTTATTCTACTGAGGTTTTTCCAGTATTCCTCGTGTTTGTTTCGGACCCATTCCATGATTTGCCCTTATGCTGCGGTTTTTTGGTTACTTTAAGGGCAGATTCTGGTCAAAATATGGGGTGGATGATCCATGTTTCGCTGGCTCATCCACTTTTCGTTACCTTCTATTTCTGAATGTCCTGGTACCCACAGGAGAGTTACCCTGTTGCGTTCCTCGAGGGATTTCAGTTCTTTTTTGCATTTCTATGTCAGCCTGGACGTTACCTTGGGGTTTACTAGTGCCTTAGTGACGGCTGGCTGTCTGTTATTATGCAGATCCGCTTCTTTTTATAAGCCCTTTAGCTATTTTCTTTCGCACAGTACAGTAAAGCATATATTTCTGTTTAAAATACAAAACTGTGTGTTCCTAGTGGAATGAAGAATTGTGAATTTCTCATTTCACTGTACACGCCCGCTCCAGTTCCCTGGTCGGTTTTGGAACCATCCGTATACCAGATGATGTCTCCAACGGGCTGAGTCTTGGAAACTATTTATCGCACATCATTGGGGAAAATATTTTTAGTAAAAATGGTCAAAAAAAGCTGGAAATTATTTTCAAGTTTCTAAAACTACCGCAAGATGGCGCAACCGCAACGGTAAATTAAAAAAAACCTTTTTTCTGCAAAATTAGCTGGTAATTGTATTACCATCAGCAAAAACTCTAACCAGTTCTGCATCAGTTTGGTTAAGGACCTCTTGTCGTAATTCTAATAAAAGGGATGAGGGACGATGATAAATAATGCAATTTTTAAATAGCTCCATCTTCCACATCCTTTACTAAAAGTGATTTAAGTGGGTACTCGTATAAAAGAAAATTGAAAGCTCTTTTAAATGTAGTCTTTTTGGTGTCAACTAGTTTGTAGTTACCAACTAGAAGGCGTTATTTAAGGAAAACTCGGTTTTTCATGATTTTCTCGAGAAGAATTAAATACGAGATTTTATTTTTTTATTATGGATTAAAAGAGAAAAAAAAAACCACACTTTGGCGAAAACCGCGTATTAATATTTGCATTTGTTTTTAAATTATTTCAAAGTAACCTGTTTTTAAAATGATAAATATTATTAACAATTAATCAAAACAGTCTTTGTGACAGAGTTAAAGAATAATTACTGTAGTGTTAAAGAAAAAATACTTAAAACTATTTTAAAGTTGGTGTTATATCCACTAGCGAATAAAATGAACAATCAAAAACGCTGTGATTGGGGCATGTATTAATTTAATTTTAAATATTAGTTAAGTAGGTTTAAAAACAAAAACAAGTACAAAAGATTGAAAAACCATCATGCCTTATTGAGGTTAACAGTTTTCAGTTTCAACCCAGTTTTTAAATAAATAAGCTGCTAGCATGTTATATGCTACTTCATTTGTATTTCTCATTTTTTGCAGATAAGATCCTAATAAGGCAATACCTATTATAAAATGGGATTGGAACTGACAACTGTTCCAATCTTTTATTCTTGTTTTTATTTCCAAGCCAACCTGACAAACATTTAAATTGGAGTTAATAAATGCCCCAATCAACAGCCTTTTCATGTTTTTTATTGTTAATTCTGTTCTCTTAGTCCAGGGAAGTTAGGAAAAATAGCGGAAATATTTTGAGCCAGCAGATATCGAGATGCGGTTTTCTCTGCAAACTCAGAAAAATCGCTCGGAAATCATTACTCGGGGACTTTTCGTAACTGCCGAACTCGATACTCGGGGAGTTTTCAGGGCTGCCGAACTTGATTCTGGCATTAGAATTATCCGGGTGTGCTGAGGAGTGGCTTTGTGGGGGTGTCCGGGGGGTGAATTGGGGGAGAAATGGCAGCATGCCTGAAAATCGCTCCAAACTCGTTACTCGGGGGTTTATGGGTCTGCCGAACTCGATTATGGCATTATATTTTATATTATATTATTATTTATATTTTTATGGACGCTGCAACCCCCAGACAACCCCACAGGGGAACCACCGAGCGCCCCCGAGGAAATCAAGTGCTATAAATGAATTTGGCGTCCCCGAAAACCCCCGATTAAAAAGTTTGGAGCGATTTTCAGGCACGCTGCCATTTCTCCCCCAATTCACCCCGGACGCCCCCACAGAGCCACCCCTGAGCACACCCAGGTAATTCTAATGCCCGAATCGAGTTCGGCAGCCCCGAAAACCCCCGAGTAACGAGTTTGGAGCGATTTTCAGGCATGCTGTCATTTCTCCCCCAATTCACCCCCAGACACCCCCCCAGAGCCACCCCGAGCACACCCGGGTAATTCTAATGCCAGAATCGAGTTCGACAGCCCCAAAACCCTGAGTAAAGAGTTTGGAGGATTTTCAGGCATGCTCTCATTTCTCCCCAATTCACCCCCAGACACCCCCAGAGCCACCCCGAGCACACCCGGGTAATTCTAATGCCAGAATCGAGTTCGACAGCCCCGAAAACCCCCCGAGTAACGAGTTTGGAGCGATTTTCAGGAATGCTGTCATTTCTCCCCCAATTCACCCCCGGACAGACCCACAGAGCCACCCCCGAGCACACCCGGGTAATTTTAATGCCAGAATCAAGTTCGGCAGTTTCGAAAACCCCCGAGTAACGATTTCCGAGCGATTTTTCCGAGTTTGCAGTCGTTCCTATAATGGTGCAAGTAATGATGCAATTGGAAAATGCATTTTCGGCCCAGAAGGCATTTTTCAAAAAATGCATGAACCAGACTTCCTAGAGTCGTTTTCTGGGACCTTCCTGAACACAATGCAGAAAACCGCATCTCGATATCTGCTGGCTCAAAATATTTCCGCTATTCGGGCGATTTTGATTTAAATGCCCTGGACTATCTAGTGGATACAATAGAAACCTTAGAATAGTTTCCAGTATTTTTTTAACTTTACTGTTATTTTTCTTTTACTCTGTTACAAAGACTGTTTTAAATTTAATTGTTAATATTATTTATCATTTCAAAAACAAGTTACTTTGAAATAACTCGAAAACGAATGCAGATATCAAAATACTATTTTTGCCAGATTGTAGAGATTTTCTCCTTTTCTAAATCTACAATAAAAAATTATATCGTTGTATTAAACTTTTTTTAAGAAAATCTGAAGAGATCGAGTTTTCCTTAAATCACGCCCGCTAGTTGGTGAACTACAAACTATCCGACACCAAAAAGGACGACATTTAAAAGGGCTTTAATTTTTTTCAACAAGGGCCCACTTAAACCACTTTTAATTAAATATGTGGGAGATATAGTTATTTAAAAGTGGCATTATTTATCATCTTTCCCCACCCTTACTATTAGAAATACGACAAAAAGTCACTAACCAAACTGATGCAAAATGGCTTAGAGTTTTTGCTAATGTTATCAAAATTGTTTCTAATACCAGTTAATTCGGGAGAAAAAAATAGGTTTTTTTAATATACCGATACGGTTACACTATCTTGCCGTAGTTTAAAAATTTAAAAATAATTGCCAGCTATTTCTCTTGATCACTTTTACCCAAAATATTCTTTTCCCAACGTAGTGCGATAAATTGTTTGTGAGATACAGTCGGCGTCCTTTCTTATTTGGGCACCCGGTACTTTTTAAGTCTCTCATCTGATACTAGTAACAAAGCAAAAATATTATTATTTCTTAATATTAATTAGGTTATTCTACAAATAAAAATTAAGGTACGTATCAGAACAAATAGTTTGTAATTGTGTAGCTGAAATGTCCCAAGCGAAAATTGGTAGAATGCATCAGAGGGTTGTTTTATAAAGCTTCGTAAACGTCAGCTGCGGTTTCGTTGGGACAATGAGCCGCGGTAGCCTTTTTAATAATATCAAAGCAGTGATTTAAAAATGACAACGTTAATTCAGAAGTAACTGGTATTTTTATTGTTGTTCATAAATAGGTGATAATAAAGTAACAATTTTTAAAATATATTACGCTGTAACCGAAAAGTTTTTACTATGGACGTAGATTTGCATTCTCTTTAATAAACTTTAAAATCATTTTTGTCCAAAATAATTAGGGAAGCGAATATTTGACCCCCATAAAAATTGCGTCGGATTTCCTATATTCTGCCCGACGATTCACCACCCTGCATATTCACTTATTTCCTTCCAACTAAAAACTTGTTAAATTGTAGCTAACCCAATATCTTAAAGAAAGAAAAAAAGCTGACTATAACATGGTGCATTTTACGTTAACTGCTGTAATTAGTCAACTAATACATTTAAATAGGCGATAGATGCTCCCGCCTAACTCCTGCGCTATAACTTTCCAAGTATCAGCTGACCGTTTTTGTACCGAGATAGCCAGCTGACATATATATTTATCCATAGTTGCATATAAGCTATCACCAGGTAAATTTTTTAGTTGAAAGAAAATCATTAAAAGCATTTTTTTCATGTCTTTAAGATATTGGGTTAGCTACAATTTAACAAGTTTTTAGTTGAAAGGAATAAGTGAATATGCCGGCTGGTGCGTCGTCGGGTGGGATATAGGAAATCCCGTGTAATTTTTAAAGGTGTCAATTATTGGCTTCCCTAATTATTTTTGACGGTCATTAAACTAACCTTATTTACACTATTCCCTTCTTTTTGTATAGAATTCTTGATCTTTACACTAAAGTGGCTCACAATATTTTTAAATACTTTTTAAAACCTTTTATTTTTATTTATTTTGCACCTTTTTTCCATTAAAATGCAAAGCTTCACTTTCAAGCGGGACGGCCATGTTTGCTTAATAATTCTCTGGTGTATACATGATTGCGGCGTGTGAAAGTGGAGGTTTGCAATTAAATGAAAAAAAAGGTGTAAAATAAATATAAACACAGTTTTAAAAGATGTTTGTGAAATACTGAGATAGTGTAAATAAGGTTAGTTTGAAAACGAAACGTTGCTGAAAAAATATTTTTCTAGATTCATAAACAGCGCCCAAAAATAACCCCGGATACCAAATTTGGTCAAAATCGGAGAGAAGGCAACTTTCGAGAAAATTATCTTTTTTATCAAAAAAGTTTATAAAAGAGCATGTAAATCTATGTCCATGATAAAAAGTTTAAATTTTTTGGTTACACCGTAATATATTTTAAAAAATTGTTACATTACTATCGCCTCATATTTATAAACAACAATAAAAATACCAGTTAAATGTAACTTAACGTTGTCATTTTAAAATTAAACTAGCTTTAGTCATATATTAAAAGGCTTTATCCTTAAATTTTGTCAGTTAGACTAGCATTGTCCCATCGGAACCGCAGCTGACGTTCACGAAGCTTTATAAAACAACCCTCTGATGCATTCTACCAATTTTCGCTTGGGGGGAAATTGGTCATGTAAATCTGTTAGTGGCTCCTGGACCATAAAGGAAGTATAGATTTAACAATTTTTGCCTCATTAAAATACAGCATTTCGTTCTGATAATGCAGTTTAAATTTCTCTTAAAATTAAAGGTCCCGTGTGAATGACTTTACCCCAATATTATTAGGGGGTAATCAGAGGTAGAAGTTTTTATAGAACGTTTATGAGGCACGCAGTAGCGTTGTTTATGGGGTTTCGTGAAAAGCAATATTTGCATGTTTTAGTACTTGTTACGTAAACCAAAGGAACATGGTTAAAACATCTAACAAACTGACATGTACCGTATCTAGTACTTAACATCGGCTCTTCAAGAGTTAAAAAATATTTTTTTAATTTTAAAAGGAAAGTAAGGGCTATTACCTCCTTTTAACACTGCTAAGGGTAATGTGTTTTTCATTTGTGTAGTTTATCATATCTTTTATTTTGGATTTGGTATACATTGATTAACTTATGTTAATATTAATAGGTCTATTTGTTATTCAGCAATAGTGTATACTATTTTATACTTTTTCTACCCACATAGTCCTAGAATACAACTTAATAACAAACAAACCTAATACCTATAATACTACCATTTGCCATAGAAACCTTTTAATGATCCTTTAACACTAAAAGACATTTTTAAGTAATCTTTTTCATATAAATTTACAATTACTTTTTATAAATATAACATTTTAGACATTTTCTTAGTTAAACTTTTTAGATACTTGAAAAAAATAAATATAGTATTATATGAAAATATCTAGTACATTTTCGATATAATATGCTGCGCCTATTTTGAGCTTTTTATTTATTTCTATGAATTTTGACTTCGACTTTAACCTTTTTTTTCGTTGCCTTTTTTTATTTAAAGATTAATTAAAAATAAACTAATAATATTTTTTTACCAATATTTATTTACGCTGCTTTGTTAAAAAAGTTTTATTTAAAATCATTGTCAAAATTCTACACACAAAACTTGAAAACTGTCTAAAGTTTTTATTTAAACCAATTTTAAAAAATAACATTTCCCTTTATTATTTCTGTTACGTGATCCTCTGGTCTAGATTACCCTTTCTTGATAGAAGTATTAATTTTCACTACCAAATACATACACTGTATTTTCTTTGGGAAAAATGTGCAAAGTTTAAAATTGCTTTAAGTTTAAGGTGGTTATGTAATAAACTGGCAACACTATAAAGACGGAATAACTTAAAGTAACAAAATTTATTTTTGTTTTTTAAAAATATTAAATATTATTTTTACATGGTCTTCTGTAATTTATTTACAAAAAAAGCGTTTAAAGAAACATGATTAAATGTCTCATTACCTATCTATTTTTAAGAGAAAATGAATATTGTCACTTAATCACATAAAAAGTAAGCATTTATAAATAAGAATTGGGAATTCTGATTGGTACTAAAAAGTGAATATACTTTTAATAAATTTGTGCCTTTTTATTTCATATTTGCAAAAAAATTCCTCCGCGTAAAATAAATTCAACCAAGTTAAAGAGGTATTAAAAATACTAAAAAGTACTGAAAAATATTAACCTTAACCAAAAATAAAATAATGGTTTCTAGGTACTTTCTTACTTTAAGTATACATTTAAATTATTTATTTTTTTCCACTACATAAAAAGTAAAATACCATTGATTAAAGCATCTATTAAAATTCAAACACACTGTTTCATAAAATGTGTTATATAAAATATCTTGGTTACTAAATACAGCATGAAAATATAGTTGTAATTTTTATTTGTCTGTCAATATCTATTAATACATTTTTGCCAATTTACTTTGTAAATGTAAAATAAGTTTTAAGATACTAAACCGGCCAATGCCTTTAAAAACTATTTTAGTGCTAATTTGGAAAAAAGCGTGCACAGTTCTTACAATATAAATTATTAATATAATATCTTATATCATAAAATATGTATATTAATTTTAAAAGTGCAAAGAAATAAATGACAAAAATTCTGAAATAGTTTTATACTTAAAATTTGCATCATGTAGTAGTTTAATTATTTTAAATTATTTTGTTTAAACAACTTTTCTAAATTAAAAAAAAATAATAGTAACTTAAATATTATTATTAATAAAAATTGTATTTGAGCAAATAATGCGGTAAACAAATATTTTAAAACTAGATATCTAACAAAACTAATAAACCAGTATACATTTGATTTGAAAAAAAAAATAAATTGAAAAAATATATAGCGATTATTATATTTTTTTTACTGATCATATTATGATCTTCGTTACAATAAAAATTGACCTAAAAACAAATGTCGACTGAAAAACATATTTTTTTAAACTTCATGTTTAAGTTTAAATTCTAAATAAAATATATAAAAGGTGTTTTTATATTATTGGTTAAAATATATTTAAATGTTATTTTCCAAATATAAAAAAATGCAGAGGAAAAGAATGTAGTTTTTCCTATTTAAAAGCACTATTTTCCTATCTAAATCTTGGTTTAAAGGACATGGCAGTGGCATGGAATTTTGACTCTTGAACGATTTTTTTACAATTTGAGTATGTTGTTTCTTAGATCAATAGGAACATCTTTTAAATGGGACATTTTTTGTGCAGGCCTATAGGGTGGCCCCAAAAAATTACTAAGAAGTTGCAGCTTAACTGTTTATAAATTTCAATATAAACGCATAAAAAGAGTGAAATTTCGTCTAAATCCAACGATATAATATATTTATTATATATTTATTTAGAGTTAAAATAATTTAATTAAACATTTACCACATACAGGGTGATCCAGTATCGAATAAATAATATGGAATATGCCAACTAAAATGTTAATATTGTGATATACTTGAATATATTTTTAGAAATACATAACTGACAGTTTATTAAGGTAAATTTAAATTACCACCGTTTTAAATACAAACGAATTTTGATTTTCCCTGTTTTTAAATACTATCTACAGTAAACCACCGGCAATTTACAATTTACCTAGGTAGGCCATGAAAGTTTGTATTTTAAATTGCTCTGACAACTATTTGACATATAAGGTGAAAAATATTTATTTTGTTTGGTTAATAAGAAATAAATTCTTTAAAAATTTAAAATTGCTTATATTTAAAAAACGGTTGCAGATGGGTATAGAAAGATGTATGGACATTTTGTAGGTAAATTATTGGTCTATTTAAAAATGGGATAAAATACAGTATGTTGTATTTGACAAAATTGAGTTTAATCAATATTTAATATCGGTAAAAATGCAAATTTTGGGACACCCTGTGGATACATTCCTATAATAGCATGCAGATCTTTAAATACATGCATTGTCTAATCCCAAAAAAAAATTTCTAGTATCCAGCTCGGTGAGGCACGTAAATATTAAACCTTTTTAACATGATAATTTTCCTTAAAAAAAATAGTAATTAATTATTTTCTTAAAAACGGTAATATATAGGTATAGGAAGATGTTAATAAAACTTACTTAGAATTGTGTGTAAGAATCCGAATATGCAATAAAAAAAACCATATTCTTATTCAAATTAGTAGTAAGATGATACGGATTTTTAGTATGAATTAAACAGACATATCCATTATTTTTGTTAGTAAGTAACTAAACGTGTTTAAACATATTAAAAAAAAAAAACAAGACACTTGTTACCTCTACCAAGTGAGACCAGATATTGTAATGGTAATTCCGTATTTCTTAGTATGAGTTGAATATTTAATCTGAAATATCCATGACAGCCAAGCCATAGACAACATGTGAACATAAATTTAAAACGGCTACTTTTTTGGGATACAAGATGTGAAAAAAAATTTAGAGTTGGGATTTTCCTTTTATTTCTAAATTAAGTTTTTAGATTTGATTGAAACTCGGCACAGTTAAAACTTTGACTAAACTACATCTTTTGATAGTAAAATTTTGTTATTATGAACCAGTGTCCCAGCTTATGGCAAATTTATTCATTTCTTTAACATTGCTTCGTCAAAACATTTTTTGATTTTTAGTATTATTGGACTTGATGTACTTTATTTTTGCTTAATTTTATATTAATAAAAGATCTTTCCAAATAAACTTGATAAACTTAACGGCTTTTAGTTCAGTAAATGAAGTCGAGAAACCTAAAACCTGAAGATCAGGTTAGGCCGTCCCATTTTTTTTTTTAATTTTGCAGGTATTAATGTATACAATAACCTCTGAAAATATCATATATAAAAAAAATGTCCGCAAGAACCTGAAAATGGCCCTCAAAGGCCCACAAATCAGTTTTTCAACTAATTTGGTCGATATCTCACGAAATATGACACTTACGCAATTCGTGTTTGGACGAAAATAAGAGCAGTTTATTAACTGCAAAGCTAGTTCCATCACTTTGTCAAAAATTTGATGGTTTTTGCAATAAACGGCTATAAATGCGCCGAGTATTTTGCACCTGCCGCGTATCTTAAAGGTGCTTTAAGCTATTGCGCTTCCAAATGAACGGGACTAATTTTTAAATAACTCACGTAAAAATGCATATTTTTGCTTAATTCGAAGTTTACATGAAAGAAGGAACCTGTAGCAATAATATCGTGTTACCGTTTCCTTCTTTTTGTTTCTTTAGAATATTAAAAACTCAAGCCAAAGTTAATTTTTGGTCGATATTTTGGCCCTCCTATCAATCTGTTCATATTTTTTTTTATAAAAAGTAATTTTACCGAATCCTTTTGGATAATGGGGCTTTGGAAGGTGTTGAATACATTCCGAAAGACTTATGCGATACGTATTTTTATAAACAACGTGTTTTCTTAGGGCTGTTCTTTTTGATTTCCGGAGTTTTAAAAATGCTCGGGTTTATCGCTAATTAATATATATTTCAGGACCATATCGGCCAACAGATTCACATTATTCAAAAGCCCCGGATTGTCCCCTTCTCGATAGCACTCTTCTTTCTTTTTCCAGAATTTTTTATTTTCGAAAAATCAGGAAACTGTTGTTCTAATAAAAACTCGACATTTTTTCCATTTAAAATTACAATGTTGCCGTTGGTTTCGGTTAGATCTGCTTGGCGCTGCACTTACCAAAATATTTTTAAAATGTAGCTTATTACCTGTTATGGCCGTGTGCCAAATTTCAAAAGTACTTTTTTTGGTTTCCCAGAACTTTTAATAGGACACTCAACGTGAATCACCCTGTATATATATATATATATATATATATATATATATATATATATATATATATATATATATATATATATATATATATATATATATATATATATATATATATATATATATATATATATATATATATATTAATTTATTTTTTAAGTCCTTAAATTTTGTTTAAAATTTTACCCAAATTTAAATAAATTATTTAAATTATAATTTTCTTGTAGTTGTAAATAATTAAAACGAGAATTTCCGGACTACCGTTAATGGGAACTTTTTTAAAAGGACGCGTTTACTTTTAAGACACTGATATACAAGCCTGATACCAATACCATAACATCAACACCCAAACAAAATATCTTTTTACTTACAATCTTTTCGATAGAATCTTTAAGTGCATGGCATTCAGTTACAATTAAGACGCATCAAATTGATTGATTAGCCAACAGACGCTTATCTGGAATCGGACACTTAAATTAATTTTCAAAGTGGAAATGAATCTGGTGCCAACCACTCCGTAACGTATATTGTAATTTCTTGTTCTCAGTAAAATGTAGGCTGACGATCGATGAGGCAACAAATAAACGGTTTAAAAAATAAATTGCAAACAAGGTTTTTAGGTAAAGTCTTTGTCAAGAGTGATAGCTTACATGGTTATTACATATTTTACTAGTAAATAACTAAATTTTTAAAAATATTTTCCAGTATTTCATTTAAAAAAATATAGGGAAAAAGCAAAAATTTTAAAACCAGCTTAAAAAAACGGGCAATTTTAAAAGTTTTAAACAACAGTAACAAACTATGTTTTCCGCTGCTGCCCCCATCTTAAAATAGTAAAAGGTACATAGAAGATTTTGTCTTTTGACAAAAAAGACAGCACCATAAGGTTACGTTAATATTGTCAGATAAAGATTGTAATCTTGAACATCTGGTAGGTAGGTAGGTAGGTTTAAAGTGAGTGGACTTTTTACGCCCTCCACTGCGACCGCTCGGTCTATTGTGGCTCACACCTTTTTATATTTCTCCCAATAGGATCGGACTTCTAATGAATCCGATACCAGATTGGGAGAGAGTTCTTACATCTCCTCTTACTCGTGTCGCTACCGGACACGAGCACAATATGTGTTCTGATGTGTTCTGGTGTCCCTGTCTCCTGGAGAGTATGACGAGCAGACGGTTAGATCCGGTCTAGTGACGTGGGTAGCTACCAGGTACTTGTTACCGGAACCAGATGTTCTTTCTGTGGCCGAATCTCCGGCCTTACCCTATGAAAACGGTCCTATCCGCTTTCTGTAACATCTGGTAACAACATAACCTTAAAGTATTAGTTACTCCACATCAGGATCACACAATTTTGTTGTGCAAAAATGTTTGTAAAAACTTCTAATTTATATTTTTAATTTATTAAAAATTTGCAGCTAAAGCGCATCGATTGCTTGTAGAAGCATATGATTATTATGTCTTAAATAAGTGGTTTCAGAAGTTTTAAAACGGAAAGTTGGGCGTGATAGATAGAATAAGTACTGGAAAGCCAGACATCAACGAAGAGGTGAAATTGGGAGAATTATTGGAGAAAGATTCGTACCAAATGCAAAAAAAACTACACGTTTATTAGAAGTGACTTAACAAACAGCTTTACATCGTTTAAATGCATTGGGAATTACTTAAAAATAAGTAAATTGGGTTTAATAAAAATTAAAACGAGTAGATGTAGAAAAAGAAAAAAAAATATGGAGACTAGCCGAGCTTCAACATCGACAGCCTAACCAAATAATCATGGAAAAGATATCATATTGTGTATTTGTTGTGATCAGCTTTTCATGTATTATGAGTTGCTCGAATCAAAAAAAGCCATTACTGGAGCTCTCTACTAAACACAATTAGTAAGGTAAGGTCAAACAATCAAAAAAAAAAAAAAAAAAAACGGCCATTTCTTCGCCGGATATAAGCAATTTATTTTCCAACAGTAAAAGGTCCGTCCATATGTTGTGGCGCCGGTCAAAGCCTATTTGGAAAAACCTTATTGGATAATCCTACTCTACCCGCTTCATATCCACCAGACATTGCTTCTTTTGATTATATTTTGTTACGGTCAATGGCAGCCTTGCTCTCTGAGATGTGCTTAATCATAATATGGAAATACCAAAAATGGGATCGATTTGGATAGTCTTAAATTATGAAGGGTTCTTTTGGCGTGGTGCCAGAAAGATGGGAAAAAGTGGCTAAGCTAAATAATACTGCTTCACAATAAATTTATATTTTCATTGGAAAATGTGTACAATAAATAAAGAAAAATAATAAAGATTTCTATGGTTATAGAAGCAGATATTTCTTTTATTTTTTTATAGCAAGGTTGATTATAGGCACCAAATGCCGCCACATTCCGAAGAAAAATTATCTGGTTTTTTCAGCTATAAAAGTGATGTGCTTTTGATAGTTTGGACGCTTTCCAACTCGCTCATATTCTGTATAGTTTTAATGTTTGTTTTACTGTTTGGTTTCTATTAATTTATTAAACTTACAAACTAAGTTTCTTTAATTAAAATAATGTTTTTGCAAATTATTTGGGTAATTACTGATGGTTAGCTAATATAAATTTTCATAAAAATTTTAAAGTGCCCAGCACAACTGCTATTTCCACATCTGGAATTTATTTGAGTATCCGATCACGGACGAGCGTCCATAAGCTAATCAATCACTGTGAAGTTCCCTAATTGTTAGCGAATGCCGTGTACTTGAAGATGTTTTCGAGGAGTTCGATCGATGTCGATGCTCTGTTTATCTTTAGGTAAAAGCAAGCTTTGAGGATTCCGATTGTTACCGGATTATTGATTAATGATTGTATTAATTAACATATATTGAGAATGGTAATATTAATTGCTATACCAGACTTAAATTCATTTGTTTAGTAAATAAGCCTTATAATTTAAATTGAATGCGGTGTTTATCGGTAATTTACGAACATCCCTATTTATAATTTTTTAGATAAATTTTGACTTCATTGTTCATAAAAAATATGGTTGGTTTTGCCGTTAAGTTTTGATTAATTGGCACTGCTTTAAATAATATGATAATGAGCCATCTTGATCGAAAAACACATTAAATTTGTTGCTTTGCCTATTAAAAAACATTTCCTAAATCAAATTTTTCAGAAAAAATTGGTTTCGGCGTGATTACGATTTACAGCTTTAATTTGACGTCGGAGCAAAAAGGTTTGTGACGACACGATATCTGCCGAGTGCCAATTTTAGTTTTTATTTGCTCCATTAAGTTATTTCCTTTAGAGCAAAAACAAAAAATCCATCGTGTTCCTTTATTCCGATTAAAGATAAATCGGTTTAATGTTATTTAAATATGCAACATAATAAATGTAAAGGGTAATTACACTGTTAAAATAATCGGAATTAACCTAAAGGATAACATTTCATAAAAAACAGGTTAAAGCTAAAACTATGTTTATTACCCTTTTGAAAACCAGCTTGTAAATAATCATGATAACTTACCAATGTAATACACTTTTTGGGTTTTGTACTCATGGTTACTTACTTTTTTTAATAAGCAAATAAAAATGGCACGTATTTACTTATTTGTGTGTTTTAGTATCCGAATTAATTACGCATGGAATTTTATTCACTTAGGTCAAATCCGAGATGTAATGTTGGAAAATAACAGCAGTGGCCTTTGTCGATCAGGCATTGTGAATATATATGGTACGGCTTGTGACGTAGAACCGTTTTCGTGCCATAGTTTTATATTTGAATTTTAAATGCTGGTAGTTTTGTTATAAAATTTCGTATAAAAACAAATTGGCAGATATTAAGATATTAAATATACTAAGCTATTTCTAGCCATAATAAAAATAAGTGCAAGAAACCTATCATTAAGAATATTTTTAAACTATTAGTTTATATTTTTGATAAAATGCCTGTTCAATAGAATAACATTTGTAAAAATAACCATAAAGTGCAGGCACTTAGGTTAAAAAACAAGGGTCAACCTCAGAATGAGAGATAATAGGCTGTCAGCTAGAAGAAACCTTTATTGTTAGCTTCCTAAAGTTGTTTTAAAAGTCTCATAAAATCTCGTGTCTACGTCTTGGGATATTCAAGGTCAAAGGTCATAAAATTTGTTTTTTTTTGCAAATATCTGTGTTTTTGAAATAAAACGCGTAGAGTACGCAGCGCTTAGCCATACCTAGTATAATGCAAGGTCGACCATGAGTTCCAGTAAATAATATGTTGTGTTAAGTTAATGGATCACCAAAAAATCCATAATTATAAATAATTTGCATTTTTTATTAATTAATATAGTATATTTATTAATATTCTTATTTTTTTAAACATACTTGTTATGTTTGTATTATTACATACCTCGTATTTTTTTTTTAGTAAAATACTTTAAGCTTATTATAATTATATTTAAATGTATTTAGATATTATTTTATGTTTACACTATGGATGCATGAAATTGTTAAAATGTTTCATTTAATCTAAGCGATCTCGATAAAAAAAGTGCATTTGACGATTTGGAGACAAAATCCTTAATAACGAGGATGATGAGTTTGAGTTGACAATATTAAAGCAAAAAAAATAGGGACCTGTGTCCTTTTAATTTATTAAAGTTTATATAGATCTCTACCGGTATTTAAACTTCAATTGTGGTAAATGTATGATATATATATATATATATATATATATATATATATATATATATATATATATATATATATAATATATATATATATATATATATATATATATATATATATATATATATATATATATATATATATATATATATATATATATATATATATATATATATATATATATATATATATATATATATATATATATATATATATATATATATATATATATAAATACTCTATGATTAATATAGCTATATATATATTTATACTATATATAAAATCAAATATATATTCATATATATATATTTATTGTTACGTAGATATTTATTATATACAATTAAATAAAATATCGCTCATATTACTATCGTTTTTATTATATATAAGCAGTGTTTATAAAATAAATTCATTAAAATTTATAAATAATTAAATTTTTTAAAAATTTAATTTTAAATTTTAAAAGGGGGTTTTTAATAATATTTTTCTTTTTAAAATTTTAATTTGGGAAAAAAAATTTTTTTTACAAAAATATTTTGGTTTTTGCTGCTCTTTATTTTGCAAACAGCGTTATGTATACAGGGTGTATCGAAAAGCCCGTACCAGGACAAAGTTATTTTTTTAAATGACTTCCTATATTTCTTGTTATATTTTTGTTTTCTACATAAAATTCCAGACATTTTTTATTTGGCATATCATATCCCTATATTTAATTGTTAACGAGATATTCTCATTTAAATACAAATTTAGAATAAAATAATCCGCTCATCTCTTACTGTCGTTTTCCGTTTCTATGGTTTAAGCGGTTTTTGTAGAGTGACAAAACAGCCATAGTAATAATTAAAAAGTAATTAGATATCACATGACGAGTAGAAATAGATAAAACCTTAAACAAGAAAAAAACGATTACAACAATTTTTTTACAGATTAATAAAACTGTCATTTTGACATTTATATTAATCTCCATGGCATATATGGTTATTATGCAACCGCTGAAACCATAGAAACGTAAAACAACATTAAAACATGAGCTGATTTTTCTCTGCTAAATTTGAATTTAAATGCGAATATCTGTAAACACTTATAATATAGGGATATAAGATAAAAATATCTAAAATTTTATGCAAAAAACAAAATGTAAAAAAAAATATAGGGATTCATTTCAAAAAACAAACTTTGTACTTGAAAGACTTTTTGATACACCCCGTATATAATGTTGTTTGAAAAATATAGAGCAGCAAGAACAAAATTTTTTTGTTAATTTTTTCAAATTTGAATATTTAAAGCAATAAACGGGGTCACAGGCTTAACCTGTATATATATATATATATATATATATATATATATATATATATATATATATATATATATATATATATATATATATATATATATATATATATATATATATATATATATATATATATATATATATATATATATATATATATATATATATATATATATAATATATATATATATATATATATATATATATATTTATATATATATGATAATATATATATATATATATATATATATATATAATTATTTAATTATTATTATATATAAAATTATAATTATTTATTCCTTTTTTAAAAATTTTTAGGGCGTACTTAGGTTTGTGCTCCAACACAGTAAAGTGGGGTGTTTTAAATTTGGTAAACAAGCCGGCCGTTCAAAGGGCCACGTGTGTCTATCAAGTCCGGGATAATTCTCGTCAAGCCATTCTCGGACAGGCTGTAGTAAGAAGGAATGCACCATCTTGTTGGAATAAAAAAATCCATGTTAAATTTATTGTGTTTGCCTGGACTACTTTTTGGATTAGGGGTGAATACGATTCTACCGTTGCCGGATTAAATTTTTCTCCGTAAATACTGAACCTATGATATGAGTACCCAAAATACCCACCCATTCGTTAACCTTTCCTGGAGTTTGGGTTTGACCCTCACCACACACGACAGGATTTGTGTCGTAACGCATATTTTGCTTATTTACTGTTTCAAAAAAAAACATACCTTCATCATTAAAACAAATTAAGATAACGTAACCTGGATCTTCGGTCTTCCGTCAGAGTCGTCTTTCGTTAGTTGGTGCAACATTAATATTTTATTTGGAAAAATTTGTGTTTTTTTATATATTTTCTTACAGTGGCCTTATATACCTCCTAATCCGCGATTACCTTTTTTGTTGCTTGTTACGAATTATTACCAACTGATCCCAGAATTTCAATTTGCTTTTCTTTTTTGAAATAAATTTTCTTCTGATCTTTTTCCTTGTTACTCCAAGCCTATAAAATTTCCACTAATAAGATCCCTTGAATTCAAGACATTGGATTATTAGGAAATTGCTGATTAATAATATTTTTTTCTTCGTGGTAGTAACGCCCAACTTCAGCATAAATTTAAATTACTTTGGTTTTTAGTACTAAGACGAGCATTTTAAAATTTTAAAAAAGACTGAAGGCTCTCAAAATAAGGGAGCTTTAAAACTTACAAAGATGATTAATGCCAATGGCCGATTAACATTGAAATGTTATTTATATTTTTTTTTAAGATTATAAAGGGAATGAAAATATTTAGAAAAAATTCAACTAATATTTTTACATTTTTTAACTCGATAAAATTAATTGTCAAAATTTAAAAATTTGCAAAAATTAGGATTCAGTTGCAATTATTTATTATTTATTTAAAATATTGGAATTAAATTTTAAATGCCTGAAGTTTGGAATGCGGGGGTAATTTTCAAAAAAAAAAGGGTATTGTCCGTTCAAAAGCTTTAGGTTTAAAAATTTTTGATTGCTTATTTTATTAACCTCAGTGTATTTGTTTTAAAAAATATGTGTAAAACAAATAAACCGAATATTATTAAATTGCTTAGCAGGAAAAACAATTTATAATTTAGAACTACACTTTATATTATATCCATGCATATTTCAGTCGATCCTTAAGTAAGAAAATTATTAACTTCAAAAGACAAAAAGTTATTGTAAAGTCTGGTATTAAGCTTTTTTTAAAAAAACAAGGACGTGACTTGTTTGTGTCAAAGGGGGAACTTCAAAGTATGAAATATTTAATTTTAAAGTTAAATACAGGTAAGGTAGATATATATTGTTTCTCTGTAAAATAAAGTTTGGATTAATATCCAAGTTTAAGACATATTGAAAGGTATTATAAAGTTATTTTTCAGTTTAAAATAGTAGGTAGTATTGTACTATTATATTTTGCTGCAACAAAAAGCATTTTTAAAATTTAGGTTTAATTAATTTTAAAAATTTTTAAAATTTAAAATTTTTCCCAAAGAAATGTACCTACCTATCAGATATAGTGCCATGATCCTTATAAGCACATATTTTAGCACTTTTTCCTAAAATTTCAGAAGAAAATTCTTCTTTACTCGACAATTGGCATTTTGTCTTTTCCACCACTGACGGGTTTCCATTACTTGGGTTGATCAGGTATTCCAATACTTAACACTTTATCTTTTATATAAGATGAAGGTGCAAATACTGGTCTAGAAAACATACCGTGGATATACTCTTTACGCAAAAAAGTTACTGTGACATTTTTTTTGTCTTTTCTCTCTACTCCTAACGCTTTTACTTAATTCATTAACAAAAAGTAGTATTTTAAATCAATGAAATAATAATATCTAGTTTAACTAGATAAATTTATTATACTTTTAAACTAATTTTTTTAATATCACAACTTTTACTATACCTTTAAAATTGTGCTTCTATTTTGTTTGTTGGTAATTTAAAATTAGAATTTTACAAATATGCCCAGGCACATTGAGTTTCCCCTCGGAAAAAGGGATTATTAAGCTGTAAACTTTATAAAGCTTCATTTGGGCATTCTTAAGTTATTTCAAATTCTCATAAAATTCGTGTCTGTTAGAAATTCATTTTTTGAATTTTTCGTTTTTTTTTTCACCGGGGGGGGCCCGCCGCCCCCAGGAGGTTTTTTAAAAATTTTAAAAAAATAAGATAATAGGCTAGACTTTTTTTAAGGGTTCTGCGCAAGCGCAAAATTATGACAACTATCACTTGTCAAATGTCACCTGTCACAATAAAAACCAACATGTTTTAGAATTATGTGTTGCGCGTAGTATACTTGGGTCAAGACCTAAATCGATGTGCGCAAACGTGGGTACTTCGACTTAAGGGGTTTCCCGGAAGTTAGCGACTTAAAACGGAATTAAATCCTGATGATAAGGAATTGGAGCGCGGTTTTATTTATTTAATTTTAATTTAGAGCAATAACACATCCTCAAGGAACAAGCATCAATTAGCGATGAGAAGGTAACCGAAGGTAAATCGACCATTGCGGCCTTAGTTGAAGTCGAAGGAACGAAACTTGTTGGGGGCCGATAGTAAAGATCTTAGTGTAATATTAAATTATCCTATGAATTGGGAAAAATAAGTGTATTCAGGTTTGATTGTAAACTAGCATTATCATCAGAGTACAAAATACATGTCAATTCATACCAGAAACCAAGGAGCTTAGAAATGAGCTGAAAAGTTTAGGATACGGAGCGTTGAGAGTTTTCGACTCAAATCAGAAGTGACCCCGATGATGATGAAAATCAAACTGTTCAATGACAGATGCTCTATGGTTCCAATCAAAAAACCCCGTGACCAACGAAGTTATTTTGGATGAGATGTTAGGTCATTTAAATAATATAAAAACCCTTCCCAAAATTGGTATACGGTTATTAAAAAACTACTGTATAGGTAGTGACAAAAAAACCAGTCTAAAACTATAAAACTACGTACTTAAGCTATTCAAATGTTGTTTAAAAACAATTTTGCCAAAAAAATGATTTTTATAGAAATATAGCAAATTTCCAAAACCGTTTTTGTAACAGTTTATTAAGTTACGGCCTTACTAATTTAAATTAAATTACCAGATAATTAGAAAAGGTTAATAATAATAATAATTTATTGATAAATATATAATACAAAAGTACAAAGTATACAAAAACATCTTGCTAAATTTTAAAGTACTTCATCAGTAGTTTGACTAGACGAGCAGAAAATATACGTATCGAAATTATTTAACACAGCATCAAGTATTTAAAAAAGACATTGTTTGCCTTTAACGGTCAACATAAAACAGGGTTTGAATAAAAAGGTCCTTTAATTCTTTAGGACACATCATCAGGGTTTAATTCAAATTGGCGTTTAAGCAATTATTTTTTAAAACTTTATCAGTAGTTTAATTAAATAATTATAAATTTGATGTTTCGTCAACAATTAAACGCGTGGGGGGTTTGAAGGGCTTAAGTTAAAAATATTTAAAAGTATATTTAAGTTATTTGGGAAAAAAATAAATCGGATGCAATCTTTTTTTTGTTTTTAACTATAAAGGTGTTGTAATTCAAAAAATTTAAAATATTTTTTTTGCATTTTTATAAAACAAATCAAAAAAAATTAGCAACGAAAAATTTATATCTGAATAAACCCAAAAAATGGTAAGTATTATTTACTATTGTTATTTGTTCTATCGCAAAATCTGACAAATTAAATGTGTAAAATTTTTCCCTTAGTATATTTAAAATCTAAGTTTTAAAAAAAGCATTTAAAAAAAACCCTTTTTTTCAGATAACAGCACTGTTTTTCCAAATTACGAAAATTTTACAAATACCGTTTTTAATAAATTTTTATAAAATTTAATATATATTTTAATAAATTTTTTTTATACATATTAATAATTAAATTATAATATAAATATAATATTATAATTTTTAATTTTAATAAAATAAAAATATAATATATATAATATATATATATATATATATATAATATATATATATATATATATATAAATATATATATATATATATATATATATATATATATATATATATATATATATATATATATAAAAATATATATATATATATATATATATATATATATATATATATATATATATATATATATATATATATATATATATATATATATACATATATATATATATATATATATATATATATATATATATATATATATATATATATATATATATATATATATCTCTAGCACTCTATGCTTTTATCTCAAAAACGATTTAGCGAACACATCTAACCTAAATTTGATTCTATTACGTCCTCTTACGTTGACTTCGGCCGCTGACGTTAGATTCTGACATCATGATTTGGAGCTATGATCTTCCCAAGGGGCGGCTGTTAATAAAAAAAACAGTGTGGTATTTAAAAACAGTGTACCTATTTAACAAAATGTGCTGTTATTAAAAAAAAAACAGTGTTCTTATTTAAAAAAAAACGGTGCTATTATTTGTAAATACAGTTCTGTAATTTGGAAAAACAGTGCTGTTATCTGAAAATACGGTATTTTTTTAAATGGCTGTTTTTATTAAAACTTAGATCTCAAATATACTAATGGAAACATTTACACATTTAATTTTGTCAGATTTTGCGATAGAACAAATAACAATAGTAAATAATACTTACCATCTCTTGTTTATTCAGATATAAATTTTTTCGCTGCTAACTTTTTTTTTGCATTTGTTTTATAAAAATGCAAATAAAATACTTTAATTTTTGAATTACAAACACCTTTATAGTTAAGAAACAAAAATAATTATGATTGCATCGCGTTTATTTATTTTTTTCCAAATAACTTAAATATACTTTTAAATATTTTTAACTTAAGCCCTTCTAACCCCACGCGTTTAATTGTTGACGAAACATCAAATTTATAATTATTTAATTAAACTACTGATAAAGTGTTAAAAATAATTGCTTAAACGCCAATTTCGTAATTAAACCCCTGATGATGTGTCCTAAAGAATTAAGAGGACCTTTTTACTTGCAAACTCCTGTATTACATGTTGACCGTTAAAGGCAAACAATGTCTTTATAAATACTTGATGCTGTGCTTAAATAATTATCGATACGTATATTTTCTGCTCGTCTAGTCAAACTACTGATGAAGTACTTTAAAATTTAGCAAGATGTTTTTGTATACTTTGTACTTTTGTATTATATATTTATCAATAAATTATTATTATTATTACCCTTTTCTAATTATCTGGTAATTTAATTTAAATTAGTAAGGCCGTAACTTAATAAACTGTTACAAAAAACGGTTGTTTCTATTTGGAAATTTGCTATATTTTTAATAACAATCAGCTTTTGGCAAAATTGTATTTAACAACATTTGAATAGCTTAAGTACGTAGTTTTTATTAGTTTTAGACCTGGATTTTTTGTCACTACCTATACAGTAGTTTTTTTAAATAAATCGTATACCAAGTTTGCAGGGGTTTTTTATATTATTTAAATGACCTAACATCTCATCCAAGTAAAATAACTTTCGTTGGTCACGTGGTTTTCGATTGGAACCATAGAGCATCTGTCATTGAACAGTTTGATTTTCATTATCATCGGGGTCACTTCTGATTTGAGTCGAAAACTCTCATAACGCTAGCCGATAAAAAAACCGTTCTTTTGCAAATTAATAAAAGAGCTTACGCTACGTATCCTAAACTTTACAGCTCATTTCTAAGCTCCTTGGTTTCTGAGATATGACAGTTGACATGTATATATGTACCCTGATGATAATGCTAGTTTACAATCAAAACGCTGAATACACTCTATTTTTCTCCAATTCATAGGATAATTTAATATATACACTAAGATCTTTACTATCGGCCCCCCAACAAGTTTCGTTCCTTCGACTTCAATACTAAGGCCGCAATGGTCGATTTACCTTCGGGTTACCGTTCTCATCGCTAATTGATGTCTTTCAGCTCGGCTTTAAACAGATGTAGCGCCCTTATGGCTAAGATAGCGACATGCGGTTGTTACCATTCGATGAATGTGCTATTGCTCTAAATTAAAAATTAAATAAATAAAACCGCGCTCCAATTCCTTATCATCAGGATTTAATTCCGTTTAAGTCGCTAACTTCCGAACCGCTTAAGTCGAAGTACCCACGTTTGCGCACATCGATTTAGTTCTTGACCCAAGTATACTAGCGCAACACAATTCTTAAAACATGTTGGTTTTGACATGTGACAGGTGACATTTGACAAGTGATAGTTGTCATAATTTTTGCGCTTGCGCAGAACCTTAAAATAGGTCTAGCCTACGTATCTTATTTTTAAATTTTAAGTAACCTCCTGGGGGACGGCGGCAGGTGAGATTTTATATTCCTTCTACTCTCTACAATTTTGTAATTTGCATGCATTAAAACCACAAAAACGACAAAGTTGCAAAAACTGAATTTCTAACAGACACAGATTTTATGAGACATTTGAAATAACTTTAAGAATGCCCAAATGAAGCTTTATATAAGTTTACAGCTTAATAACTCTTATTCCGAGGTGAAACCTCTAATGTGCCTGGGCATATTGTAAAGTAAAGTTCTAATTTTAAAATTATCAACAAACAAAATAGAAGCACAATTTTAGAGGTATAATAAAAGTTGTGGATATTAAAAAAAATAATTAGTTTAAAGAGTATAATAAGATTTTATCTAGTTAAATCTATGATATTATTATTTCATTGATTTAAAATACTACTTATGTTAATGTATTAAGTAAAAGCGTTAGGAGTAGAGAGAAAAGACAAAAAAGTGTCACAGTAACTTTTTTTTTGCGTAAAGAGTATATCCACGGTATGTTTTCTTAGACCAGTATTTGCACCTTCATCTTATATAAAAGAGGTAAAGTGTTAAGTATTGGAATACCTGATCAACTCAAGTAATGCCACCAGTCAGTGGTGGAAAAGACAAAATTGCCAATGGTCGAGTAAAGAAGAATTTTCTTTCCGAAGTTTTAGGAAAAAGTGCTAAAATATGATGCTTATAAGGATCATGGCACTATATCTGATAGGTAGGTACATACTTTTGGGGGTATAAATATTTACATTTAAATATTTAACATTAATTAAACCTAAATTTTAAAAATGCTTTATGTTGCAGCAAAATATAATAGTACAATATTACCTACTATTTTAAACTGAAAAATAACTTTATAATACCTTGCAATATGTCTTAAACTTGGATATTACATCCAAACTTTATTTTACAGTAGTAAACAATATATATCTACCTTACCTGTATTTAACTTAACATTAAATATTTCATACTTTGGAAGTTCCAATTAGACACAAACACATGTCACGTCCTTGTTTTTACTAAACAATAGCTTTAAGTACTTACAGACTTTACAATAACTTTTTGTCTTTTTAAAGTTAATAATTTTCTTACTTAAAGATCGACTGAAATATGCATGGATATAATATAAAGTGTCAGTTCTAAATTATAAATTGCTTTCCTGCTAAGCTTAATTTAATAATATTCGGTTTATTTGTTTTACACATATTTGTTGTAAAACAAATACACTGAGTGTTAATAAAATAAGCAATCTAAAATGTTTAACCTATAGCTTTTGAACGGGACAATACCCTTTTGTTTTTGAAAATTAGCCCTGGCATTCCAAACTTCAGGCATTTAAAATTTAATTCCAATATTTTCAAATAAATAATAAATAATTGCAACTGAATCCTAACTTCTTTGCTAATTTTAATCGACAATTAATTTTATCGAGTTAAAAAATGTCAAATATTAGTTGAATTTTTTCTAAATATTTTCAATCCCCTTATAATCTTACAAAAAAATATAAATAACATTTCAATGTTAATCGGCCATTGGCATTAATCATCTTTGTAGTTTTAAAAGCTACTACTTATTTTGAGAGCCTTCTGAGTCTTTTTTTAATTTTAAAATGCTCGTCTTAGTACTAAAAAAAACCAAAGTAATTTAAATTTATGCTGAAGTTGGGCGTTACTACCACGAAGCAAAAATATTATTTAATCAGCAATTTTCTAATAATCCAATGTCTTGAACTTACTTAAGGGATCTTATTAGTAGGTAAGTTTTATAGGGCTGGTGGAGTAACAAGGAAAAAAAGATCAGGAAGAAAATTTATTTCAGAAGAAAAGCAAATTGAAATTCTGGGATCAGTTGGTAATAATTCGTAACAAGCAACAAAAAAGGTAATCGCGGATTAGGAGGTATATAAGGCCACTGTAAGAAATATAAAACACAAATTTTCCAATAAATATTAATGTTGCACCAACTAACGGAAGACGACTCTGACGGAAGACCGAAGATCCAGGTTACGTTATCTTTATTTGTTTCAATGATTAAAGTATGTTTTTTTGGAACAGTAAATAAGCAAAATGTGCGTTACGACACAAATCCTGTCGTGTGTGGTGAGGGTCAAACCCAAACTCCAGGAAAGGTTAACGAATGGGCGGGTATTTTGGGTACTCATATCATAGGTCCAGTATTTACGGAGAAAAATTTAATCCGGCAACGGTAGAATCGTATTCACCCCTTAATCCAAGAAGTAGTCCAGGCAAACACAAATAAATTTAACATGGATGTTTTATTCCAACAAGATGGTGCATCCCCTTCTTACTACAGCCCTGTCCGAGAATGGCTTGACGAGAATTATCCCGGACGTTGGATAGACACACGTGGCCCCTTTGAACGGCCGGCTTGTTTACCTAATATAACACCCCTTGACTTTACTGTGTTGGAGTACACAAAACCTAAGTTGTACGTTACGCAGCTAAAGTCAATACAGGCACTAAAAGATACAATAAGAGATGTGTGTTGCAGTATTATCCCGAAAATTTTAAATAATGTTAGGAATAAATAATTCCGAAACCGACTTTTTTATTGTCAAGAAGCAAACGGTGAACATTTTAATTGGTAAAATAGTTACAAGGTCAGTCAAGTTCTGTTGCAGGTTATAGTTATTTTTTGTCATTTCCTTGTAAAATATTTGAGTTAATTTTTAAACGCTTTTAAGGCCGATTTTTTAAAACACAGCAGTGTTGAGTAGAGGATCGAATGGTCTTTAAAACGAGGTACTACAAGACCCCCATTTCCCTATATAAAAAACTGGTAGTGCCTTCTAGCACCAGGTCAGGTGACCACAATATTTTTATGTCAAAAAAATGATACCCTTTTACTAAATTTTACCCGACCTTAATATCTTGTCCCGTTCAAAAGTAAAGGGGACGAGGATTATTAAAAACAGCCTGGGAATATAATTAATTTTCTATTTGTTTCTGCTATTTTTAGGCCACATTATTTTAAACAAAAAAACAATGTCGATGTATACAGGGTGTCCCAACTCTATTTATACACTAAATATATCTGCTTCTGTACATGATACAAAAAAAAATTGAAACAAAACATGTGTGTTTGGTTACGCTAATTTTATTAACAGTATTGGTAAATATAAAATAATACAAAAAACACAAACAACAAATCTCAAAGTTGTCAGTAGAAGCTCGAGGGTAATATATCTAATCCTACTACTAAACCAAATAGCTAGCCTAAAAACCATACAAGTATACGCACCCACAACCGACCACGAGGATGAAGAACTAGAAATCCTATACGAAGATATCTCAAAGGCTGTCCAACGAGACAAAACCCAGTATATGATCCTCATGGGAGACTTTAACGCAAAGCTTGGCTCCAAGATCGATGAAGCAGAAATTGCCCTGGGAACATTTGGTTACGAAGAGAGAAATCATAGGGGAGATATGCTTCTGGGCTTTCTCCTTCAACAGATACTGCACGCCATGAACTCCTTTTTTAAAAAAGGCCCACTTCGTAAATGGACCTGGTCAAGCCCAAATGGTACGACGAAGAACGAAATCGATTTTATTGTCACTGATAAAAAACATATCGTCCAGGACGTCACTGTATTGAACAAATTTGCGGTAGGTAGCGACCATAGGCTGGTTAGAGCAAAAGTTAAAATAAATGTTCGAAGCGAAAGAGCGGAGATGGTGTCAAAGATCCAGGGCAAAAATTAGACATCGATAGAGAATAAGGCGGCATATCAAGACGAAATGGCAACAAAGCTTAGAAACTTAGAAGAGCTAGAACACCTAAGAGACGACGAAATAGATGTGGGCGATTTATGTCTGGAAATTAACAATATTATAAAGGAAACTCAGAGGAATCATTGCGTAAGAGCAAGAAACAAAGAAGATAAACTGAGCCAGAGTACGAAGGGTCTTATGAGGGTGAGAAGAGATATGGGGGATAGATACGTGGGAAATAGTGATGCATTTAGACAACTAAATAGGGACATTTCCAAGTCTGTCAGACAAGACGTCCGAAACTACAATAAAAAATATATAGCTCAAGTAATTGAAGAGAATAGGAGCCTAAGAGTGCTGCGGAGGAACCTTACGGAAGGCAGGAAAAACATATGTAGTCTCGCTTATAGAAGCGGCAGTATTCAGACAGGCAGAGCAGAAATTCTCAAAATCACTGAAGAATTCTACAAGGAGCTGTATAGGAAAAGGGCGGAGCTTACAAATACAGGGCAGATACCGAAGATTCAGAATGTTGGATCGGAGGATATCCCAGAAATAACTATCGACGAAATAACAACTTCGCTTGTAAATGAAAAATCGCAGATCTCCAGGAGACGACGATATAGCTATCAAGTCAATCAAAAAAGGGGGTGAAGCTCTAAAATACGCTTTCCAAAAACTCTGTAATGTATGCCTTCTTAAAGGCACAACACCTTCCCAGTGGCACAATGCTGTTATTGTCATCATGCACAAAAAGGGCGACATCACAGATCTAAAAAATTATCGGCCCATCAGCCTACTTTCTTACATTTATAAGCTATTCACGAAAATAATAACAAAATGACTTACAAACAAGCTTGACAACTACCAACCATGAGAACAAGCTGGTTTCCGCCGTGGATACGGAACGAACGACCACTTACAAGTAATGAAAACTTTAATTGAGAAATGCGTAGAGTACAACAAACCCCTCATCCTCATCTTTGTAGACTACAAGAAGGCATTTGATACTATTGACCAACATAAAATGCTCCAAGCTCTTTCTGACTGCCGAATAGACCACCGATACACTGCTATAAATAAAAATATCTATGAAACCGCTACATCATGTGTTAGGCTCCATGAAGATACAGGCAAGTTCAAAATCGAACGAGGAGTTTGCCAGGGTGACACCATATCACCAAAACTATTTACAAATTTGCTCGAGTACACGCTGAAGGAGATAAATGGGAATAATATGGGAATTAACATAAATGGAGAAGACTTGAATCACCTTAGGTTTGCGGATGATGTTGTCTTGATTTTGGACAGGATTGACAAAGTCACACAGATGCTACACGATCTAGAAAAAGCGTTTAAAAATCCGGACTAAAGATCAACTCTTCTAAAACACAATATATGACAAATATGGTGATGAGTGGTAATACTTGCTTGAGTGGGCACGAAGTGCAACAGGTATCGTCCTACAAATATCTTGGACATGAAATTCGTGTGAGTCGAGACAACCAAACTGTTAAGTTTCAGAGGAGAATAGAACTCACTTGGGCAGCGTTTGGGAACCTGAAGGATATATTTAGGTCCGACCTCCCGGTATGTTTGAAGAGGAAAGTGTTCAATCAGTGTGTCCTGTCTGTTATGACATACGGAGCGGAAACACTTACTCTGACCAAGAAATCCATTAATAAATTACAAGTGACACAACGAGCTATGGAGAGAGCCATTTTGGGTGTTTTTTTTAAGAGATAAAATCCGGAATAACGAAATAAGAAGAACAGGTGTAGCGGATGTCGTCAGGAGAATTACAACATTAAAATGGAACTGGGCAGGACACATTGCAAGAACAACTGAAGACAGATGGACCAAGAAAATCCTTGAATAGAGGCCGAGAGATGAGGCTTACCGAAATAGAGGTCGACCACCACGAGATGGACTAATGACATAAGGCGCATCAAGCACAACTGGATGCAGGCGGCGCAGTGCAGGGATGAGTGGCACCGATTACGGGAGGCCTATGTCCAGCAGTGGACGCGACAAGGCTGATTGATGATGATGATGATGATGATGATTGGTAAATATACAGGGTGAACCGAAAACAAAGTTTTTATTGTTAAGAATGTTTTTTTTTAAATGAAGCGCCCTGTATATTGTGCCAAATTTTGAGTCTCTATCTAATTCTACACCAAAAAGGTATATTACCTATACGTCAAATACTGCTGGTTTTTAAAATAAATATCTATAATTGTAGTATTATCTGATTTACTTATGTAATAATTAAAAAGGATTAAAGAATAAAATTAATTAACATAACACCCTATGGTAAAGTTTTAAACTGCCGACCGTTTTTAAGTACTATTTTCTGTCATAATTATTTTAAAATAATTCTTTTAGTGTCAGAGTGACGAATTTAGTTTCTTTATTAGTTACTTAATTATCTCAAAAACCAAAAATAATTGACGTATAGTATATTTGACATTTTTGATGCAGAATTAGATATAGAGTCAAAATTTAGCAAAATATACCGGACGTTCCATTTAAAAAAGACGTACTTAAGAAAGGAAACTCTGTTTTTAAGACACCCTGTACATTTATCAATACTGTTAATTAAAAAAAAGTGCTACTAAACAAACATTTTTAATTTTAAGTTTTTTTCTGTATCATGTACAGTGGCAAAGTATTTAGTGTATAAATAGAGTTGGGATACCGAGTAGTTGAATTTTTCAGAAACATATAATTAGGTTTTGCACATAACTGTATTGAAAACGTATTAAAAAGAGTTTTTTAAGAGCGGTAAAAAAAACAAAATTTTAGATGTATATTTTAATTTAAACAATCAAGTTATTATTGGTTGTCAAAAAATGAAGAAATGGGATTTAAATATTTAATAGTCTATTTTTGTACAGGGTCTTTGATTATATTTACGTGGCTTCTGGAGCCTTTATTTTTAAAGACAGAAAAAAATGTTTTGTATAAAAGTTGTAGGTTTTTTCCATATTATCTTTTGAAATTATCAGTAAAAAAATATCGCAATAAAAAAATGGAAAAATATGGGCAACTTCAACTTTTTTAAATGGAACACCCTGTATATTATGCGCTACAATAAAAGATCTTTTTTTCTGATTTCAAATATATATACATTGATGATATTTGGATGAACCATTATTGAGATATTTAAGCCTAAAATATAAATAAATTGAAAAAAAAATCATATTAGTATCAAGAAAGCTATGAAAACAATAAAATTGTTTTAATAAATTTAACGTATTGATATTGTAATAAATTGAAATTAATTATTTTAACTATTAAAAGTAGTTTGTATTGCTTTTTTGTCGATGGGCTATTCAGAAGAACAAAAAATCTCTATTATGCGTCTTTTTTATGGTAACAATAATAATGTGACAAGATTGCAAAGGGAATATTACTTATTATATCCTTAACAACGGGTACCATCTATATATACTATTAATTACATAGTAACAAAGTTTATTGAACGAAAAAGGACTACAGCACGACATGAAAACAAGGTTTTGGATATCCTCGTTTCTTCAGGATAATTATTATACTTTTTCTATTGGACTTGCACTAACTACTTTTAATAATTTTAGAAAATCCTGAAATATCAGTCTCGGATGCGGCATCTAAACTTAATAAAACAGATTATAAAATTTTACAAATTTTATCCTTATAAATTTATGTCCGTTCAGAACCTTCCTGAACAAAAGGTGCAGGACCGACCTAAGTATGCATTGGAAATAGCTAGGTTTATGCAGCAGGATCCAAAGTTTTTAAATAAAATTCTATTCACCGACAAGTCTTTCTTCACTTTAGCAGGAATTTTTAATCACAAAAATAAACATTATGGGTCCAGAGAAAATCCTTACCAAATTCAGCAACATAACAATTCTATTGTTTCCATGGCTTTCTTGATACTAACATGAAACTTTTTTGTAATTTATTAATAATTTATCCTAAAATATCTCAAAAATGGTTTATCCAAATATCATCAATGTATATATATTTGAAATCAGAAAAAAAAGATCTTTCGTTGTAGCGCATAATATATAGGGTGTTTCATTTAAAAAAGTTGAAGTGCCTATATTTTTCCATTTATTTATTGCAATATTTTTTTACTGATAATTTTAAAAGATAACATCGAAAAAATCCTACAATTTTTATATAAAACATTTTTTTCTGTCTTCAAAAATAAAGGCCCCAGAAGCCACGTAAATATAATCAAAGACCCTGTACATCAAAAAATAAATTAAATATTAAGTCCATATTAAGATAATTTTACCCCTAAATGAAAATTTTTGTAGATGTCATTTTGACTGCGTGCATACGATTAATTATTATTATACCTATGTGCAGTTTTTTGCATAGATAAAAAAATACATTTATCTTAAAATGTATCAATTTAATCTGTAAATATTATAACCAAAGTAATTTACCTATCGTTAAAAATATAAATAATATAAAAATTTTATTAATTTTGTTTCGCTTCTGTGTTTTTGTGAAACATGTTTGCGCTAGCGGCTATACTACTAGTAGTAGTTTTAGGACTTATTATTTTACTTCGGTTTTTAAATTTCTGGTTTTATCAAGTCGCTATATTGGAAAGGGGCTTTTGCGATTTTGTTGAAGCTTTTAAAAGTTAAAATTGAAAATGATTTCTAGCTAGTCATGTATATTGAATACATAAGTCTTTTCGGTTTAACTTAATAAAATTTAAAATTTAGGGTTAAATTTTAGGGCACTGAATATTTATAAATAATTAATTTAAAAAAAACAAATAACGAATATAATTTATAACGAACCCGGTGGTCGGCCTTTACTTCATACCTTATTGCAAATATTCTGGATTTTAACAGGATGAATCTCTGTGGAGTTCTGTTTTATTTTATTGGGACATAACTATCTGGAATGCTGGAGTACATGCCTAAAATATCTGAATTGCTTTAGCCAGTTACATTGCTTTTTACTTTGTCTATTTTATAATAAAACTTTTTTCTGTAATGCCACTAAAAAGTTTTGTTTGATTAGTTTCAGCAAGTGATATGTCTATCAAAACAGTAAAGGTATTTTTCATTTAATACATATCATATCATGATACGAAGAGATTTTCTTTATACCATTTATAATAAGTGTTAAATATAGCTGCTTACAAATTTTTAAGAAGCATCTTTAAAATGCTTTAAATCTATGTTTTTGATTTTTAAAGTCGAATAATTAAATTTTTTAAAATTAAAAATGCCAAGGTGATATTAAACCATTATTTTAGCAATTAATTTATAAGTTATAATAATTTTAAAACTACCCAATAGCAATTTTACAATGCAGCAAATTAACTGGCTAATAAAGTAAGTATGTTTAATGTTTCGTAAGCACGTAAAATTATTTGATATATCTGGTTAAAAAGTAATTAATTCTTTTGGTATCCAGTATAAAAGAGCTTTTAGTTAAAAATACCGCATCTACGACCTTTGCCGCGTTAAAACACCGCTTCTCGTCTGAATGACTTGAAGCTTATTGGGGGACGGTTAAGAGATAATATTTATTTGTATAACACGCTCGTTAGCACTATCAGGTTGTTAAAGGTGCCATAAAATGCAATACCTGCCGGTTTTAGTATTTGGACTTCGTTTAGAAAACAAGAGATAAAATGGATTAAACGTCTTAAAATGATGCACCAGTAAATAGTTTTATACAAGCCTTTGTAGGCTGCTTTAAACTCTTAAATTTAAAAGATCATTTTAAAACTTATACTTTTTTAGGATAACAATAGTGTTTAAAAAACTGTGTGTCATCCTTTATACAGGGTGTCCCAAAAGTAATGGGACACAGAGCAACAGCAGATTCCTAAGGTCAAAATAATGACATTAACGTAACCTTGCCTTATCACAAAATTGATAGTAACTAAGATACAGGGTGTTAAACTATTAATTTTGTTTTTGTTTTTTCTTAAAAATTTCTTCACTAAAAGACATAGCTGTACAAAATTGGGGATTCGGGGGTTCTTTAAGGCTAAAAAATTGCCCATGCTTTTAATATTGTTAGTAAAGGGCGCCAGCTATGGCCTATTGCACTTGTTTTAGATGGCATAACTTTTTTTAAGCTTGGTATATTGACCCCTTGAAAAATACCAGGACGAATATAAAATTAAATTTAATCCTTTCACTTACACGGAATTTAAAAATGCCAAAAGAAAGCAGTTGCAGACAAACCCCCAGTAAAGAAAAGAAAGCGCTGTATCACTAAAATACGAAGAGTTCAATCAAAGGCATGGTACAAAACTGTGATGAAGAAACGCCCGATGGCTTACAAAAAAAGTTATTTTTTGTTTTATCGTATGAATTAGCATGGAGAGGAGGAAAGGGAGTCAAATGTTTTACTTCCTATTTCAAAGAAGACATTAATAACGTAGGGGAAAAAACTGGTAGAATGGAATATATCCAATATTCGGAGAAAAAACGCAAGGAGGGGATAAACCTTGCGCTTAATCCAAGTGGCTAGTTAGAAACATTGTTAACCCGGATTTGTGCCCAGTAAGGTTATTTAAAAAGTTCTTGGAAAAGAGAAAATATATTAATATTCCGAGATTGTTCTTAACTGTTATTCCTTTCTGGAAATTGGGCAAGTGGTACAAGAACATCCCTGTCGGAAAAAACATGATCACTCAGTGGACCTCAACGGAGGCAAAAAAGTCAGGTTTGGCCACTGAAAAAGTTAAAATCACTAATCATTCACTCCGCGCAACAGCGGTTTCAAAATTAGTAAAACAAGGGATTGAAGAAAATACGCTGATAAAAATTACTGGACATTCAAACCCAAACTCCATAAATCCATATCTTCAACTGGATGAAGAACACCATTTAAATATAGTAGAAAAATGAGAGACAATGATAAAGCTAAACTTAATACAGAAACTAATATAGCTAATGTGCCTACAATAAGTTGTTTAAATTCTAATTCAATGACAAACTCACATACATCAACAAGTAGTGGAGCAGACTCCAAAAATAGTATTATTTACAACTGTGTTTTCCACTGCAATTCATGCAATTTTTAGTTTCTGCAAGTTTGTCTCATATTATTTTGTTCATTTTAATATAATATTTATGTAGGTAATGTAATTTTAATATAATGTAGTTTCAATAAAAAATTTAAACTCACTTAGGTACTAATACTTTATTTCTTCTACTCGAGAAATATTCTACCGAATTACACTCGTGCATCAAAGTAAACCTGATAATTTTTCATTCAAGCATGTTGTTAGTAAAAAACTGCATTCGGTTATTTTCATATTTTGTTAAAAGAGCCCTCCTCCTTCGGAGTCGGGCTCTTTCGCCAAAATATGAAAATAAACTCATGCAGCTTTCATGAAAAATTATCGGTAATTTTGATGCACTTGTGTAATTACTTCCGAAAATTTTGATGTTGCCTAGACAACGTGGTATTTCCACTTACTTACAAACACAGAACAATCGAACCTGTTTGTTTGTATTGTCAATTAGAAACCTCAATATCAGTCAAAATAAGTAGATTTGGTCATGAACACAAAAACGATTTCAGTTATAGTTTTAATTATTGCATGAAATTGGAAATTGTATGACAAAAAAACCATTTAAATAGTATAATACTCCCATATATACTGTTATAAAAATTAACCAGATAATTTTCATTTAAGCTTGTTACACAAATTTCACTACTTGTTCTTCGAACTCGTGGAATTATGAATAACAAGCTTTCATGAAAATTTTCGGTAATTTTTAAGCACTCGTGGTATTGCCCCCAAAACAACAAAAACAAAATTTAAAGTTTGACACCCTGTATGTTAGTTATTATCAACTTTGGGATAAGTTTACGTTAATTGCATTACTTACTTCTGAGACACACTGTATATTATTTTAATAATACAAGGCGTTTACTTAAAGCAGGATTAAATAAAAGCACATTTTCATTAATTATTTACTTTAGAACCTAAAACTATATAATTTCCATTATATAGTTTTACTTATTTTAAAGGTGCTTATAGAAACTTATTAAGGACATAGGACCATGCACACTTTAAATGGGTGTTTGGTGACTGGTGAACATTAACCAAATTTTATTATGTTATTAAGAACTTCAAAAAAAGTTATTTTAATTATTGCACCAAACGTGCCAAAACTCTAAACCTACAGGGTGAACCGCTAGAGCTAGGTATAGTTTGTGTCTTGCTAGTTTAAAAAATAATGGTTTGCTAAGTATTACCTGTATTTAAAGAGAAAATAATACAATACTCTTAATTTTTTTCTGCATATTAACTTGTTTAACATACAAACGGCCGAGTGATGATCGCGTTGGTAAATTAAGCAATGGACTTAGCAACTGTTAAAAGTTAACAACGGTTTAGAATGTTTAAAAAATGTCAGATTTTGACAGGTTGCCTACTAAAATCATTGAATTACACTGACAGTGACGTTTTGTTAAACATTCTAAACCGTTGTTAACTTTTAACAATTGCTAAGTCCATTGCTAAATTTAACAACGCGATCATCACTCGGTCGAAAGTGTTATAAGGTAAAATAAAAATACAGGGTGAGCTAAAAAATAATATTCCCTATCCTAAATAATATTTTTATTACATTGTATTTTTGATTTTAGGTAATATGGGATTAAAATAAATAAAATAAATAATTTAAATAAAAAATACAAAAATCATTACTATTTAGGAATGATATTTTTAAGCAAAATCAAATTTTTGTTTATATCTACTTAGATATTTATTTTGTCAAAAATCTTAATTAACCTTTTAATATGGACAATTTTAAAAGCTTAATTTTTGGTATAATTTTTTAATCTCCTCTTGTTTCTAAAATAATATATTTTTTTTAATTGCAATATCCCAAAAACTATTAAAGCTATACGAAATTTAATAAAACAAAAATTATGTATTTTTACAAGATCTTTAATTTAAGTTATATAACTATTTTGCGTAAATTTAATACTTTTTGTGTTATAATAAAAAAATCATATTTTTAGGACTATTTTAAGTGACTTACTTTTTTACTTTAATATTTCTTCAATCAAAAATTTTTGTAAAACTTAAAAAAAATAATTATCTTAGTTTTTGGTTATATAACATTTTTCCATAGCTGTTACAGTTCTTGAGATATTAAGGATTGTGTAAATCACCATATTATACATTTAATGATTATCTGTATAATGACGTCTCAAAACATTTATTTATAAAAGACTAATATTTTTTTTATCTTTAAATTACTATTATAAAGAACCTCGTATATACTGATTCACTTGCGTTAGTGACCGTTCTACAATGTAGAGAATTTGATTATAAACATTCAGTAATGTTTTTCGATTATCTTCGGGCATTCTTTGCTTTTTAAGTCACTTCCCATGCTAAAATAAATAATGCCATCTTTTTAAAGTAATTTTGTTTTATTTAAAACTCTTATTTCTGTCAGCAATATATTAAAATAGTTAAATCGCTTAAATTAATTTCTATTTATCAAGTTAAAAGTATATATACTAACTAGGTATAATTTAATTTTTCTGTATTGTTTTTGCGGTACCGTGTATACCGTGTATAATCTGCGGTTAAAAGATTATTTGAAATCCCATCATGTGTACAGTTATTTTGGCTTAATTTGCTATTTACTAATGGTAATATTACAGATTATTTATTTAGGATACCTATTTATATTTTTCATATGGCGTTAAACAATTGGTTTTCTAATTTTTCCTGTATTTTTATTTTACCTAAGAGCACTTTATAAGTAAAATTAGTTAATATACATAGTAAATATAAAAAGTTTTAGTATTATACAATTACAATTTAAATATAGTTAATACTTAGCAAACCATTATTTTTTAAATTAGCAAGACACAAATTATACCTAGCTCTAGCGGTTCACCCTGTAGGTTTAGAGTTTTGGTGCAATAATAAAAATTGTTTTATTTAAGGCTCCTAGTAACATATTAAAATTTGGTTTAGTTTCACCGGTCGCCAAAAACCCATTTAAAGTGTGCATGGTCCTTTGTAGTCTAATAGTGTTCAGTGCTTAACGAGGCTTAAATGCCAGGGCCACTAAATACTTGCTTTACTTAGCTTTTACCAACACACTAATTTTATATAAAAGAAGACAGTGTCAGTCAACCTAATAACACTGTTCTGAATTTTAATATCTTTTGTCGCTTTAGTTTATTGGGTTTTTTTGTGTGGACTGTATTGTGGCTAATTCAGTATAAACCCATTATCCATACGTTTTTAAAAAAGGGAAGGATTATATAAAATGCAAAGAACCCAAATCAGAAAAAATCCAGTTAATTCATAAAGAATAAAATAAGACTTACTTTTTTAATAAAATATACTTTATACTATACTATTTTCTAATTAAAAAAAGTATACGATAATTAACTATTAATAGTTTGTTTTCTTTTTTACTTATATTAAAGGGGTCAATTTTGTGATTAACGGTCCCACAATCAGGGCCGTATCTAGGTATGACCGCGCTCTTGGCGGGGCTTAACATTTGCGCCCTCCCACACACTGGGGGATTTGGGGAGTATGAAATTTTACAAAATTAGTTTAATTTTTTTAATCCAATTATTTCGTTTCTGTACAATACCAATTTTTTGGTGAAATTTGTGTCAAATTTTATGTTTTCTTTATATGAAAATATTAGCCTATCATTTGGAAGAGACATAATTTATAATTATATTATTAACATGTGTCTGTATCTGACTGAAAAAAGTGAAATGTAAATTAACTATACATCCTTATTTGCGGATGATTAAACTTAGAATAAATTTTCTCAACAATAAAATCATAGTTACAAAAATACTGTGCATAACAGACCTACTAAAACGTACTATTTATACTTTAATACAGCGTTTCTCAAAGTATGTTTCGCGGAACCCTGGGGTTCCACACGACTTCGGCAAGGGTTCCGCAAAAAAAAATACTCTCTGTCCAGAATCCTGACTGAATTTTCGACTTACGTATTACCGAAAAATAAGTATCGCATGCAATAAGCTGGACGAGGAGCTCGATGTGAGACTGCTCCTTTCACCACTAAGACACAGTTGCAGCTTTAGGATTTTCAAAAAAAATTATCTAAAAAGTGAGACACACACCAAATATATACCAGATGCTATTGGTCTTAAGGAAACACTTTGGTAAAGAAAATTTTTATTTTGAAATTTGCCAGTGAAAAGTCGGACTATCAGAAGCAAATCCTCTATTTGAATTTTTTTGTGAATTTCATCGTCAAATCTCATATTTCGCAAAATTATCTGTTTTTCTCATGGCTGGGAATGGCGTCTCCTACCAGGAGAAGTTTCCCTTTTTCCAAATTTTCAAATATTTAAGTCTCGTGTGAATAAATTTTGTCTTACCACACTTCAGACACCCACGGTACATTAGTACTTAGGCCACAGCTTTCGTGGACTGTTCCAAGATAAAAAAAATTTTAGGTAAAAAA
>JAHBCN010002148.1:0-97676 GCA_019359885.1 Listronotus oregonensis
ACAAATGCATAATTTGTTTATTATAAAAAAACACAAGCATAATTTTTACTTATAAAGTATCATACAGAAATTATAATTATAATACTAATATTTTAAACATTTTAATTAAAAAAAAATATTACGATTGGCAGTTTTAATGGAATTAAAAGCTTAAAAAAATTATTTGCATTTAGCGTTTGAGACTATCAAACATAGCAAACTTAGAGATGTTTCGACATTTTAATTTTTCATCGTTATTCCTTAATAAGCTTACCACAAGTCAGAGCTCTGGAATATTAATTAAAACACTACTTGCATTGCTGCATAATGCAAGCTGCTGCACTAGGGTCCAGTTTTAGTTCCCTGTATTTATAATTAGATTATAACAAAATATAATTTTACGAAAAACTGGGGTAAATCTACCAAAAGTAGAAGGCTAATACATAAATGTGGCAACGCTGGGCATACGCACATCCCTCCTGTCCCCACAAGTCGTTTTGGTCCGACATCATATTTATAAGGTCAGACCTTCGAGCAAACACTACTGGAGGCAGCCTTGCCGCTTGATCGGGCGAAAGAGAAAGTAACAGGGGTATAGTTTTTCTCTTTTGCTCCGCCTATTGATATTGGCCCGCCGACCTTTGCCAAACTAATGTAAGCACGTTAAACAAAAAAATACTAAATTTTAACACAATTAAACTAAAATATTAGACTGCATATAATATTAATTAATTAATTTTATCATCTTATTAAAAGTGTTTTACAACAATTTGTAAAAGTTGTGTTTTGCTACTTCTTAAAATCAGTATTTAAGGTCAAACCTTGACCTTTATATTCATTAATAAGTTCTTCACGTATCAGAGCTGGAATACAATTTATTTTTAAATCGACTCATCCCTGTTTTCGACTGTTAAGACTTGAATAAACCTGTGAATACTGGTTTAATTCACTGTTCAGATAAAAGTTTTTAATTTTTTAAAAAATAATAATACTTAAATGTTTAGGTCTTGAAATTAAAAATCTCCCTTCTGTTGTAGTAAATAAATAAATGTCAGTGGCGGATTTAGAACTTATAAAAATTTTTATCCAAAAAGTGAGACACGAGATCCACACGAAGGCTGAGCCCTAAGTACTAACGTATCGTGGGTGTCTGAAGTGTGGTAGGTGGGATTTATTCACACGACCCTTAAATATTTGAAGATTTGGAGAAAAGGCTTGATAATTGCTGCTCTACTTTTTTGGGATATAAAATAAACATTTATACATATTTTTTTTGAGTTGTCATTTTTTATTATTTTTAAAGTTTATCAAAAATAAAAAAATTAAAAATGTCAACTTTTTTGATTAAATTTAACTTATATATAGATATATATATATATATATATATATATATATATATATATATATATATATATATATATATATATATATATATATATATATATATAAGTATTCCACGGAAAGGTGTTGAAGAAAAAACTTTTTATTTTTGATTTTATCGAAAAAAGCTACTCTTGATAAAAGTTTTGCTACTTCTAAAGTAAGATTGGAATAGAAACATTTAACATATTTTATACGCGTGTTCAGAAAATTGAAAAAACTTAAAATGGTACAGAGTAAAGTGCATTTATTTGAAAGATATGGAAATAAGTTACTGGGAAATGTTGTTCAAAATAAAAAGGTAGCTTTTAATACCAATTTTCGAAAAAATCGGCCTATTTTTTATTTTTGTGATTAAATTTATTTTAATATCAATTAAAATTTTTATATCAATTTATTATCAAATTTTTGCTATTAAGTAAGCATTTAAAGCTGCCGATACTGCAGCTAATGAATTTAAAAGCGAAGTGTCAATAAAGCTTGTCACTATCAAGCCTACTAGTACAAAAATTTGGAATTAGTTAATTGATAATAAAATTTTAATCAGAAATAAATAAAAGTCGGACGATTTTTCAAAAATGTATTAAACTACCTTTACGTTTGAACAACTTTTTCTAGTAACTTATTTTCATATCTTGTAAAAAAAATGCACTTTATTCTTTCCATTTTAATTTTTTCAATTTTCTGAACACCGTATAAAATATTTATTTCATCCCAATCTTACTTTAAAAGTAGCAACATTTTTATCAGGGTAGCTTTTTTTGATAATAAAAATAAAGAAGTTTTCCTATTCAACACCTTTTCCGTGGACACACAGTACGTCCATGGAAAGGTGTTAAATAGTAAAAAACTTCTTTATTTTAATTTTATCAAAAAAGATACTTTTAAAAAATTTGCTACTTCTTAGTGTAAGATTGCGATAAAAACATTTAACAAATTTTATACGCGGTGTTCAGAAAATTGAAAAAACTTTAAATGGTTCAAGAGTCAATGCATTTATTTGAGAGATATGGAAATAAGTTACTAAGAAAGTTGTTCAAAAGTAAAAGATAGTTCATAATACCATTTTTCAAAAAAATCGGCCTACTTTTATTAATTTGTGATAAAAATTATTTTAATATTAATTAACTAATTCCAAATTAACGACTCATTATTGTACTAGTAGGCGTTGATAGTGACAAGCTTTATTGACACTTCCTTTTATCATTCATTAGAAGCAGTTACGTCAGCTTTAAATGCTTACTTAATAGCAAAACATTTGATAAAATTAATATTAAAAATTTAAATTGATATTAAAATAAATTTAATCAAAAATAAATTAAAGTAGGCCGATTTTTTCAAAATTGGTATTAGAACTATCTTTTAATTTTAAACAACTTTTCCAGTAACTTATTTCCATATCTTTCAAATAAATGCACTTTAACTTGTACCATTTTAAGTTTTTCAATTTTCGAACACCGCGTATAAAATATGTTAAATGTTTCTATCCCAATCTTACTCCAGAAGTAGCAAAATTTTTATCAAGAGTACCTTTTTCGATAAAATCAAAAATAAAAAAGTTTTTCCTTCAACACCTTTTCCGTGGACATATATATTATATATATATATATATATATATATATATATATATATATATATATATATATATATATATATATATATATATATATATATATATATATATATATATATATATATATATATATATATATATATTTATATATATATCGAAACCATTTTTAAATCATTGTAGCAACTTTATTTACGTATAGAAAAAAATTGGTCAAGACTATATATGGTAATGTAGTTTCTTTAAATATATATTTCAAATATGGGACAAATCAAAAAATAAATATTAATTTTAACTTGAAAATTCCAAAATTTTTAATTTTATTTATAAATTTGAAAAAAATAAAATTGTAAATAGCCATTTTGGATTCGCCATCTTGGATTAACTATCCTGGATTTACAATTTTTAAATTTCGACCTTAGATTCGTAATTAGTGACCACGAAAATCCTTAAGTAAAATGTTTAATCTTTATTGGCCGTATTTTAAGTGTTTTTTTTTGATACCCGCCATTTGGGATCCGCCATCTTGGATTTAGAGTTTTTTAAATTTTAACCTCATATTCGTGATTGGTGACCCCGAAAACTCCCGAGTAACAATATTCAGGCCAAAATATCGAGTAAAGTATGTTTTACCAAAGATTCAAAATTTTAGTTGCCACTTTTTCAAATTGTGTCAGAATAAGAAAAGAAAATAAAAAAATTAAAAAGGGCTTCGACAGTCTTATCCACATTTTATAGGATTTTCATTAAAAAAAATTAAAATATGATGAAGCTGGGAGTTCTATAGCCATTTTGGAAACAGTCTAACTCGTATCATGCCACTGTGCGTTGCACCGAAGATCGAGTTTAAAGCTTTTTAAAAATTTATAATATAGATATTGTTTACAAAGAAAATGATAAATGCTTAATTTGCAAAAATTTAAAAATTGAATTATTGGCTCCTAAGGGCGGCTTAATTAATTTATTTATTTACTTGTTACTTGTTTTAAATTTTATCGATATAAATGCCGCCCCAAATTTTGCCGCTCCGTTCAGATGTCCGAATTACCCTTCCACTAAAGCGGGCCTTGACTGGACGAACAAGATTTTTTATTTTAAAACGCGCCATTTTATTTAATTCCACGAAAATCCTTACCGTTATTTGTTTTCTTATTTTTGCTTTCGTCATTTTCAATTGAAAATGCCCAGATTTAAGTTAACTTCATTTATAATTTAAAAAAAAACCTAATCAAGATGCTTTCGGCTACCGCCAATTCTAGGCATTTAGCCATTTTTGACTTTTTTGTTAAAGAATAATTTAGAAACATAATTTGGAAGCATTTGGACAGAAAAAAATTCATAAAACTAACTGTTCGTAATTATTTATAATACCCATCTGTATTGCCTATTGATAATTACAATGTTAAAGTTAATTAAACATACTATAAAACAAACAATTATAATTTCAGAAATGATATTAAATTCTAACATATTTTGCAAGTTTTACGTTTATTTATAGACAATCCAATTCAAGTATAGTTTATTGGCCCAAAAAAATTGAAAAATCAATATCAGGGCCAATAGCCAAAATGAAGGATTGTTTATTTTATAATAACGAGAATAACTATTATTGTTTATATGTAGTAAAAACGAATATTGAACCAGATGTTTAAAATTTATCGGGGCTGAAAACATTTTTTTTTCCTGGTTGAAATCTGTTCGTCAGTGGATTAATCTTTAAGACGTTTCGCCAACATTGCACTTGGACCATTTAACCAGAACTATTCGAAAAAATACAAATGTACATTTTACCATGCCTAAAAAACAACGTAAAAATTAAATTAATAAATTTTAATCGGTTTTACTAAGATAGTATACAGAGTGTTCCTTAATGATATGCGAATATTTAAGGGTGTGAATCTACATGAAAAATTAATGATAGTATGCCTTTTAAACTATGGTCCAAAAATGTTCCGTTACGAAAATACGAGGTGTTAAACTTTTAGAAAAAAAATTTAAGTTATTTAATATTTTCGAAACCCCTAAAAATATCTTAGTGAGATTTAACACGTAGCTACAGTCGATGAAAAGGCATATTTTTTAATACAAAAACAATTTTCAGCTTTAACAGTCTCGTGCGTACGGGCACTGACTTCGATATTTTTGAATAAAAAAAATGGTACGCCAATGGTTTTTTTCCAAATAAAAAATATTTTTGAATTTACCGTTTAATTTGAAACATAAGAGCTCTCTTAAATTGTTTTTCTGCAATGCACCGTTTTTGAGAAAAAAAAAAACTAGCACATTAATACAAAAAAATAAACATATAACGGGTTGACATGTGCATGTAATGAACCACAAGCATGCATATTAAGTAAAGAGAGCCATTTCCAACAATTTTTGTAATAATCACTCAATTTTAGTTGTAATGTTTTGTTAATATTGTATGTTGTAAGTGTAAGTTGTTCATTACATGCACATGTCAACCCGTAATATGTTTATTTTTTGTATTAATGTGCAAGTTTTTTTTTCTCAAAAACTGTGCATCGCAGGAAAACAATTTAAGAGAGCTCTTATGTTTCAAATTAAATGGTAAATTCAAAAATATTTTTTATTTGGAAAAAAACCATTGGCGTATCATTTTTTTCTTCAAAAATATCGAAGTCAGTGCCCGTACGCACGCCACTGTTAAAGGGCGACCGCTTGACACATTTCCCACCTTGCATTGCAGAATTGGAATACCTTCTTATATATTAGATACCAATAATTTTTTTTATATATTTTAACAATTCTAGAGATCGTTTTTCGTCCGAATGCATCATTTGCAGAATAGGTTTTTTCCAAGTTTTATTTTTAAATTAAATTTAAATTTTTTTATCTAGAGTGCCATGATCATCCCAAAATCACTCCACATACTTTACTTACCTTGAAAGAAATACGAACTCAATTTTATCCCTGTAAGAATTTTTGATAAAGGATTATAAACTTCATTATAATAGTATTTTTTCCCTAGCCGAGAAATGAAAACGTGTTAGGTCAGTGGGTAATGACATATGTAGCTAAAAAAAAAATTTCCCAAAAGGTGAGGTGATGACAGTCAAATTTTGGCTTTATTTCTCCTACTCAGATCTGGGACAGATCCTTCAAAAAAGGAATTGATTTACGGATCCGGATCTTCGTAAAGGAATCGGATCACCAATACGAATTACGATTTGTTTTTAAAGGAAAGAAAATGGAATCCAGTCCAGGAAATTAATTCCTATTTATGATCTTTAGTTTTTATACTTACAAATGGTACATAATCCAGAAGATAAATTAAGCGTCAAAGATTTTAGCACGGAGCCCGAGCCACGAAATTTAAATTTAGGCTCATTTTAAAGTGCTGTAACTCTTACAATTTAGTGGAGTAAAATTTGGAAGAAAAGTCGCTTAGTTATCGAGAAAAAAAAACGGCGTAGAACCAAACCAGACCTAGTGGGATTCTTTAATAAGGAATCGTGTACACGAAATAACTTTTACGACATTTTTAGTGGTCAGACTTTTTATTTCGAAAAACCCAAAAAAAACTGTTTTCTATAAAACACGTATTTTAACTTCTCCACTGCTATATCTTTAATAATATTCATGCTATCAAGTTAAATTTTTTTAGATTAAAGTAGACACAATAGCGCTTCGAACAACGTCCCATTTGAAGCAGATTTTTTTGTTAAATTTTTAAAATAGTACGAAACTCAAAATTGTTATTTTTAGTAGCGTCATATTAGGCAATCTAGAAAAAGTTTATTATTGAAAATTTATACATACATGCTGCGTACAAATTGTAGTAATGTTTAAAAAAGTTTTTAAAACAAACATTTTAGATTCCTTTTATAGTATTGAGTCAGTGATATTTTTTAACGGCGAAAGTAATATCTTTCGCGCTGTTGCGAGCCGGCCGACTAAAAGATCTTACGGTCCGGTGAAGGTAGTAGGTAGTTAAAGTTGTATCAACAGGTTTAAACGCAGATCTAAGGGCTGCTTAAGTTGTTTAAGAAAAGAAAAAAATTTAAATATCCAAAACAGGTGGTAGATTTTTAAACTCATACAAAAATATTAATCATTGTTATTAATTACCCACCTATTTAGTAGGTTTATTAAACTTTTTTTATTGGTTGCTGGTAAAGAAAACCACCCACGGGATTCGTTATTTTTTGATTATACATTAAACTTTTATTTTAAACATTTTTGGCAAAAAAAATTGCTGATGCTTTATGTCTTTTAATTAAATTTGAGAAATATAGTACACAAAAAAAATATAAACTAGGGCTTCGTTAAACGTCTTTTTAAACAGGAATATATAATTCCTTTTTTCCATATAAAGAGATGATACGATGCTATTCTTTGACATGTCTGAATGCTGCTTGATTAAGCAATGTTGCCAGACTTTTGTAATAATTTGTTATTATTGAATGTTATTTTTATATAAAAAACTAACCAGAACTAACAAACAACAACTTTCAAACTATAATCTGGTTCTGGTTAGTTCCGGTTAGGTTTTCCTCGTTAAATGGTTTTTTATTTTAAATGCGCCGTTCTGGTCGGTCATGATTAGTGCTGGTTAGTTAAAGCGGCATTTTATTTTCCCTAATTATATTTGTAACTGGCTTGAAATTCAAATATTTTGATTTAATGAAAATTATCCTTATGGTAATGGCAAAGTTTTTATTATAAATTAATAATATTTCCGTTTAGTAACACTGTAAACGTCTTAAAGCGATGCATGAATTTATTACATGTAAATCGTAAATAGTTAAAATAAAATGTCAAATAATGACCAATTTTTAGAATTTTTATTGCGCTTTTCTTGGTGAAAACCACATCATCCGCATTTTTTTGCCTTAAATAATAATACTTAAAGAATATTTTACATTGCAAATTTAAAAATCGTCCAATTCCGTAGGAGATTTTTTTTACAGTCCCACAAATGTAATATGTAAGTAGTTATTTAGGCGCTTCATTAGTAGCATTTTACGTAAATTTAATCCTTCTCTGCCTTAAAATCTTTAATAATGATATTGCAGGAACAGAATTTACACTCCCTACAACATTTTAGTCCTTCTTTCACACAAGTACATGTTGGAAATTCAATTTTGGTTGACATAAAGCCATTGCACTACGTATTATGGCAGCAGCTCTTAATAAAGTTTAAATTTTGGACATTTCTTCAGGAAGTAAAAGATCTATCTGAACATCACTACCAATACTCGCAGAAAAGGTAGATATTGTCGAACTATTTTCGGGTAGGTTTGGAAACCGTTTTCCTATTTTTGTGCGATTTTATGTTTCTTTCAGAGATGTAGTGGCTGTAACATAATTTATGATATTTCTTATCAAACGCAAATAAAGATATCATATTAATGTCGTTTCTATTCCTGGCAGCTTTATTACTTTTTTGATAGGTAGCTTTTCTACTACCTAAAAAGATTCAGTACTATGTAAAAAAATAAATACCCTAAACATGATTTATAAGGATAAAATTGAAATTCGTATTTTGTTTTAGTACAAAATATAAACTAATATAAAGGTACCAACTATAGTATGTAGGTACATAATAATATTTAAATTACTTGTTTAAACAAACTTTTATTTAACTTTTCTTCTTTTATTTTTACTATTGTTGCAAAAACACATTTTCCTAATATTTAAAGTATCCCATTTAAGTTTAGTGTCACAATAATTTGAAGGACCGGCGCCACTGTCTGATTGCAAATTATGATAATAGTTTTGAGAATCTGTGTAAGATTTACGACAGTCTTATAATATTTTATTTTCATTTCGCCATTTAAAATAACATTTTTTTAACAGAATTTATTTTGCTGATTGTCCTGCCTTTTTCAGCACTTGATAGTAATGATAACGACCCTTGTATTCTAGGTCTCTGTAAAACAGATTTGTATCCATCATACACAATTTTTTATAATTAATTTGCTTCATTGTTTTAAAATCTAAATACATACAGCACACTCTAAATTTCGATAACCACCACTACTAATGTATTACTACGCATGGTATCCGCATGCGGGGCTATTGGGTCCCGATAATACTTTTACGTCTGAAAAAAATCGCTGTTACCAAACGATACGCTCTAGGAAAAAATTTTTTTCAAAAACTTTTGTTACTAATTGGCTATATTTTCTTTGCTGCATGTATGAAAATATTTTTAAAAATAAAAGTTTATCGATTGGTGAAAATTATTTCAATACAAAAATATATATTTTTAGTTTATCTGATTTTTAAAGGCATGAAAGTGCAAATTGTGCCAAACAGTTTATAAGATTAAAAGCGATACAGTTTGAGCTTTAATTTGACACAAAAAATTTTTTGGTATCTTTGATAGTTTTATAATAAGTTATGGCGGTGGAAACGGAAAAAAATATATATTTTTTAATTTAAAAAAATCACTTTTTGTTAATTTAAAAAGTTCGAGACCACAAAAAAATGTCGTAAAATACGATTTCATGTCTGGGTGACATACTCAAAGGAACCTAACTGGTTTGACCTGGTTCTACGCCAAAAAAACGACACGATAGACTCACGGAATGACTCCGCTAATTGGCCAAATTAGTTTCTAGTAAATATTCTTCAAATTTAAATATGTTATTTCTGAGATCAACATAAAAGCATTCTTAAGTGGAACATTATTTCGAACTGTATTCCAAAACTTGCTACGCTACATCTTCTTCAAGCAACTTATAAATGGGACATCTTGTAATTTTACAGAAAATTTCACAAGTACCGTAAAATAATTTCTTTGCTTGCGGAATATAAAAATGTATTAAAATTTTAAATTTATTTTTGTAAGATACCCTGAATAAAAATAATAAAATGTCCCATTTAAAAGTCCTTCAGGGTTATCTCAAGGATAACATATTAAAAAATTATGAAGATAGAGCACTTAAAACTTTTAAGATAAATGCAAGTAAAATTTGTGTTAGGTGTGTTTCCTTATTTAAAGATTTTAATGTTCTGATTAAAAATCTTAGGTAAAAATTTGAAAATTTAAAATGACGGATTTTAGCGTTTATAAAACGATTTGTCTCAAATTAGAAATATAAGGAATCGAGTCCATTTGAAATCGGATCACTTCAAAAAGGAATTGGGTCCGGATCATTTTAAAATAATTAGGAAAAGAATCCGGATCAAGGATTTAATTGTTATTTAGATATAATATAAATTATTTTACACTTTTTTACGTAAGCGCTCTTATCCAAGGTGTATTTTAAGACTAGGTATGTACCGGGTGTCCAAATAAGAAAGGACCCCGGCTGTATCTCAGAAAATATTTATGCACAGAGTTGAGGAAAAAATATTTTTTGTAATGGTGGTCAAGAGAAATAGCTGGAAATTAATTTCAAGTTTCTGAAATGACCGCTAGGGGGCGTAATCTTGAATCTAAAAAAGTGATATTTCTGTGAATTTTGCTATATTAACGTAACAAAAAAATACCTGATCTTTAAAGTCGAGGATAATCTGAACCTTTTTTGTTTGACAATTTTTGCTATATCTCTAAAGATAGAGAGGACTAGTTCAAAGGAGCTATTCTTGGGCTATAAATCTTAAAATATTTGAAGTTTTGTTACTTTCACATGTCGCCGCTAGAGGGCTTTTTTCGACAGTTCGATAAAAATGGTTAATTTTCTCAAAAAAAAATTGTTTCTTTGTAAATAAGAAGCTAAACAATGCCTAAACAAGCTCGCTAAAACCGCATCTCGATATATTGTTTCTTACCTAATATTTGGACCAAAAGAAAATTTTATACGTCAATATCTCAAAAACTATAAAAGCTACAAGAAATTTTATAAAACATAAATTATGTATTTTTACAAAACCTCTAATTTGGGTTAAATAATATTTTCATCTAAATGCAGTACTTTACGAGTTATAATCAAAAAAGCTAATTCTAGGGGCATACCTTGAAAAAATCCTGAAAATTCGATTTTTTGATTATAACTTGTAAATTATTGCATTTAGACGAAAAAATTATATAACCAAAATTTAAGGTTTTGTAGAAATACATAGTTTATGTCATATAATATTTCTTGTAGCCTTTATAGTTTTTGAGATATTGACGTATAAAATTTTCTTTGGTCTAAATTTTAGGTACCGTGAAATGGGGTGAATAGAAACTGCGGGGTGAATAGCAACAAAAACGGGGAAACTTCTTTTAAAAAAAATCAACATCGGAATTAAGCCTCCCAACGCTTCAAATTTGTTCTCAAATGGTCAACAGATGTCGCCATAACTACTGTAACAGGACAAAGATGTTTTATGTTGGCAGCCCTGATTGCAGTAGCAACCACTTGTCGGAGTAAACACATGTGCTTTTTTCATTACTAGCAAAACTTTATTCATAGTGGTTAGCTAAAAACAGGTAAGACATTGAGTTTTTTGTTAAAGTAGCTTTAAGGTGTCTGGTTTACATTGCCTATTTCAGAAATTGCCTGTCTTGCTTATTTTTTTTGCTATGATGTAATATAATATATAACCTCACTTTTAAGTAATTTTGGGGTGAATAGAAACACGCTGTTTCTATTCACCCGCTGTTTCTATCCACCCCATAATTGTTTTTTTGCAGGAAAATGCCTCGCGTTTATAAACCAGACCCTCGAGGTAAAACATATAAGAAAATTGATGAAAAAACTCTAAAAATAGCTCTTGCTTCAATTGACAACGGGATGAGTTATAGAGTGGCTCACGAAACTTTCAACATTTATTATTCTGTGCTTTATAGGCACCACAAAAACCGAAATCTAAAGCGTCATGGAAGACAAACAGCCCTAACCAAACAAGAAGAAGATATTTTAGTCCATCAAGTAATAGTTTGTTCCGATTGGGGGTACCCACTTGACCATTTGGACGTCAGGATGATGATGAAAAATTACCTAGACAGTAGAGGTAAAACAATCACGAGATTTAAAGATAATATCCCTGGCAGGGACTTTGTCTATTCTTTTTTAAAACGTCACAAAAATCAATTAAGATCTAGAATCTGCAAAACATCAAGCGCTTAAGAGCTGCTGTTTCTCCCAATACTATCAATGCTTATTTTGACCATTTAGCCACGGAGTTGAAAAATGTACCGCCATCAAACATAATAAATTACGACGAAACCAATTTAACTGACGATCCGGGTCGAAAAAAAGTAATCTCGAAAAGGGGCTGTCGCTATCCAGAACGTATTTGCAATACGTGGAAATCAGCCGTTTCTATTATGTACGCTGCTTCAGCTGATGGAAAATTATTCCCACCATACGTGGTTTACAAAGCTAAAAATTTGTATACATCTTGGACAGTTGGAGGACCAAAGGACGTCAGATTTAATAGAAGTCCATCAGGTTGGTTTGATGCGATTTCCTTCTCAGATTGGGTGGAGAGAACTGTCATACCGGCAGTAAAAGATCTACCGGGAAAGAAGTACTTAATTGGCGACAATCTTATTTTTCTGCAAGTACATTATCTCTTTGCGAAAAAAATAATATTTCATTTATCTTCCTCCCGGCTAACTCTACTTATTTGACCCAGCCTCTGGACGTGGCATTTTTCCGACCTCTTAAAACAGCCTGGCGACAGATCCTTAAAAAATGGAAAATGGGGGCTGGTTCAAAGCTTTGCACGGTTCCAAAGGACAGATTCCCTTTTTTGCTAAATGACTTGTCAAAGGCTATTGAGCCTAATGCTGGACATACAATCTGGGTTTAGAAAGTGTGGAATTGTTCCACTAAATAGGGATCAAGTTTTGGAACGCCTTCCGCAGCAAAATATTGACGAGACAAATAATGGGAATGAGAACATCGAAGAAGGACTTAATAACTCTTTGGTAAACCTTCTAAGAACAATAAAATATGGCGATGGTCAAGATGTGAAGAGTCGACGTCGTAAAATTCAAATTCCTGCTGGCAACAGCGTTACAAGTGCAGATTTTGAAAGCACGTTGGATTAAGGCGATCAAGAGGATAATGATTTGAAAAGACGTATGGAAACCTTAGATGAAGATTCAGACCCGGAAATGAATTTGTCCCTTATTAATTTCATGCCGATAGTGGCAAAAGCTCAGATCATTCTTCAAGTGAAGACTCTGAAATGGAAAAAGCTCAAGATCATTCTTCAGATGAAGACTCAGATATGGACACTTCACTACCAAGTTTCACCGATAAGTCCGAGAATAAGCCAAATACAAATAATTCATCAGATTCATCAGTCTGCTTTGAGGGTAAATTGTTCCGATGTGTTTCTCCTATTTCGTTTGATTTAATAGAAAAAGGAACTTAGCTTCTGGTGTGTTTTCCAACAAGATATCGAAATAGACAAAGAAATAAATATTTTATCGGACAAGTCATTAATATTGCAGAAAATGACATTGAAGCCACTTTCTTAAGAAGTCGTCCCACCAAACACTCGTCAGGATATATTTATGGATTTCCAGAAGTTCCGAATATTTCCACCTTTCATTTTAACCAGGTTGTTGGAGAGGTTCATGACGAGATAGAAGCATCTACGTCAAAAAGAGACATTTTAAAATTTAATTTGCATCAAAGTTGTTTAATTTAATAATATGTTTAAACTTGTTACATTTCTACAGAAATAAATATGGGTGAATAGAAAAAGAGCGTTTTTATTTTTTTTTTTTTTGAAAAAACCCTTATTTAAAAAAAATCTATTATGCGCTTTTTAATCTACATGTCGAGACCTGTAGATTCCATATTTTTTGTTGTCAAAAAGGTGACAACCATGTTAGCAACAGAGTAGGAAAGGTCCGAAACTGTTTCTATTCACCCCATTTTACGGTACCTAAGGAACAAGATATTGAGATACGGTTTTCGCAAACTTGTTTAGGCATTATTTAGCTACTTTTTCATAAAAAAAAATATACCAATACATTTAATTTTTTTGAGAAATTTAACCATTTTTGTCGGAATATCGTAAAAATCCCTCTAGCGGCGACATGTGAAGCTAACAGAACTTCCAACTTGTCAACTAGTCTAAGCTTGTTAAAATCGGCTTAGCCGTTTCGAAGATACAGGGTGTGTTTTACGAAAACCTTTAAATACCCACCACCGCTTTATTTTTAGAGATATAGCAAAAACTGTCAAACAAAAAAGGTTCAGCTTATCCTCGACTTTAAAGATCAGGTATTTTTTTGTTACGTTAATATCGCAAAATTTACAGAAACATTACTTTTTTAGATTCAAGATTGCAGTTACGCCCCCTAGCGGTCATTTCAGAAACTTGAAAATAATTTCCAGCTATTTCTTTTGACCACTTTTACAGAAAATATTTTTTCCCCAACGCTGTGCGATAAACATTTTTTCAGATACAGCCGGCGTCCTTCTTATTTGGACACCCGGTATAAAAAGAGTAAAATAGTATACAATATTTCAGAATAACTATCAGACTTAATAAAACCACTATTTATCACAAAAAATACTTTAAATTAATTATGTAAGACTGATCTAGACATATTTTTACTTAGCTATCTTATTATTTATTTTTGGCAAATTTTTAATTTTAATTTAAGTTTGTATATCAACTATTTTTAAGAAATTACTAATAATACTATCAGTAGACAACTAATAATAACTAATTATGTTAAAAAACGGTAATATGATAACCACGAGTCGACCAGACTTCACGTGGACAATTTTATTTTTATGCTAATTTAGCAAAATATCCAATATCACGGACCATAGACTGGACAGTGATGCACAGTTATTTTATTAATGCGTAGCCCACTAAACGATCATTTTAAAGTTATGTTTGATGTATATGCTACTGCATTCTTGGCAAGGGATGCTGTAGACAACATCTGATTGGCAAGATATTGGGGTTTTGTCTTTGGTTTTAGTGTAAATAGATCTTTTTACACTATTTACACTAAAACCAAAGACAAAACCCCAATATCTTGCCAATCAGTGTTGTCTATAGCATCCTTGCCAAAATACAATAGCATATACATAGATCAAACACAGAGACCAATTTCAAGCCGGATCACCTCACATAGAAGTGACTGTAGATTGCATCTTGAAGGTTGTGCTTTGGCTGAACATGAAAACAAATACAATCATAATATGAATTATAATTCAGTTAAGGTCTTAGCCACCGATCGTAACTACCATAAGAGGCTTTTTCTGGAGATGACTTTCATCACACAGGAACCTAATTCCATAAACAAAAAAAACAGACATTAATAACTAAAGCGAAATTTATTCCTATTTATTTTTTTTGGACAAACCTCTTACATATAACCATAATCAAAACAATACATTGCACACACACTAAATTGCACTATGTTTTCAATAAAGGTCCGGTTAACCATATCTGTAATTACTACTCCTAACCTTAGACTCTAATTTTAAACTGTCAAATTTCACCTTTCGGGTCAATGACAGCATGACCTAATGGCCTACTTTTAAAATTGTATTTTAAATCTGTTGTTTGTCTATTCATCTTAAAAGTTTTTTGTATTTTTAACCGTGTTTCGAATTAATGTACCTTTAGTTTATTTACTGAAATTATTATTTTTATGTTTCATTTATTAATTTTATATTTAAACACCATCATAATGTTTAACCTCAACTAAGTTGTAAGTAGTATAATACCTTAACTGTAGATAATTAACAAATGATATTGTTGGTTAAATTATGGCAAAGTTGCGCATTTAGGTGCCTAACAACATGCCGTTTAGAAAGTTGTAAAATTTCAGTACTTCTGGAGATATCCGAAAAAAACTAAAATTTGGCGATTTCGTTTTTATTTTTTTCTGGCATTATTTAAAGAGATAGGGAAAAACAAAAGACACTTTCTTATGGCCAGTTTTTAAGTTCTACAAAACAGCTTTAAGAGATTTTCCGTACGACGTTTCATTTTTGTTAAACCATCATCAACTTTATTTTTTTAAATACGACACTCAATTGTTTATTGCATTTTTTGAAGCAGTTATAATCCCAATTACAATGATGTACAACACTTAATATTTTTCTGTTAAATAAACATATTTTCCATAAGAGACAATGAGTTAGACAAGGAACGCACATCATTTCTTATAGGGGCGTTCCATATTTGTTAATAAATATTAAGTGTTATACATTTTTGTAATTGGGATAAGGGGTTCAAAAAATTGAATAAAAAACCCAGGTCCGCATTTAGAAAAATAAAGTTGATGTTTAACGAAACGAAACGTCATACGAAAAATATCTTAACTTGTTTTGTAGGCTTAAAAGTGGCCAGAGAAAGTGTCTTTTGTTTTTCCATATCTCTTTAAATAACGTCAGAAAAATAAAATCGAAATCGGCAAATTTCGGATTTTCCCAGATATCTCCGGAAGTACTCGGAATTTTGCAACTTTCAAAGTGACATGGTTAGTTACGCAAATACAACTTTGCCATAATTTAACCGACTTCATATCTCTTACGGTTTCGAGATCCCCATGCATGCACTCGAATCTGTGGCACCCTGTATATATATATATATATATATAATATATATATATATATATATATATATATATATATATATATATATATATATATATATATATATATATATATATATATATTTATTTATATATATATATATATATTTATATATATATATATATATATATATATATATATATATATATATATATATATATATATATATATATATATATATATCTACAGTATGTCCACGGAAAAGGTGTTGAAGAGAAAAAACTTTTTATTTTTGATTTTATCGAAAAAAGCTACTCTTGATAAAAATTTTTGCTACTTCTTAGAGTAGGATTGGGATAGAAACATTTAACATATTTTATATGCGGTGTTCAGAAAATTGAAAAAACTTAAAATGGTACAAGAGTAAAGTGCATTTATTTGAGAAGATATGAAAATAAGTTACTGGAAAAAGTTGCTCAAAATTAAAAGGTAGTCTCTAATACCAATTTTCGAAAAAATCGGCCCACTTTTATTTATTTGTGATTAAATTTATTTTAATATCAATTTAAATATTTAATAACAACTTTATAAAATTTTTTGCTGTTAAGTAAGCATTTAAAGCTGACGTTACTGCGGCTAATGAATTATAAAAGCGAAGTGTCAATAAAGCTTGTCACTATCAACGCCTACTAGTACAATAATGAGTTGTTAATTTGGAATTAGTTAATATTAAAATAATTTTTATCACAAATTAATAAAAGTAGGCCGATTTTTTTAAAAATTGATATTAGGAACTATCTTTTACTTTTGAACAACTTTTCCTAGTAACTTATTTCCATATCTTCTCAAATAAATGCACTTGACTCTTGAACCATTTAAATTATTTTTAATTTTCCGAAGACCGCCTATGAAATTTTTTAAATGTTTTTATCCCAATCTTACTCTAAGAAGTAGCAATTTTTTTTAGGAGTAGCTTTTTTTGATAAAATTGAAATAAAGAAGTTTTTTACTATTCAACACCTTTTCCATGGACGTACTGGTGTGTCCACGGAAAAGGTGTTGAATAGGAAAAACTTCTTTATTTTTAATTTTATCGAAAAAAATTACTTGTGATAAAAAATTTGGCTACTTCTTAGAGTAAGATTGGGAAAGAAACAATAAACATATTTTATACGCGGTGTTCAGGAAATTGAAAAAACTAAAAATGGTAAAAGAGTAAAGTGCATTTATTTGCAAAGATATGGAAATAAGTTACTAGAAAAAGTTGTTTAAACGTAAAAGGTAGGCTCTAATACCAATTTTCGAAAAAATCAGCCTATTGTTATTTATTTGTAATTAAAATTTCATTATCAATCAACTAATTCCAAATTTTTGTACTAGTAGGCATTGATAGTGACAAGCTTTATTGACACTTTGCTTTTATAATTCATTAGCCGCAGTATCGTCAGCTTTAAATGCTTACTTAACAGCAAAAATTTGATAATAAATTATTATTAAAAATTTAAATTAATATTAAAATAAATTTAATCACAAATAAATAAAAGTAGGCCGATTTTTTCGAAAATTGGTATTAGAGATTACCTTTTAATTTTGAACAACTTTTCCTAGTAACTTATTTCCATATCTTCTCAAATAAATGCACTTTACTCTTGTAACATTTTAAGTTTTTAATTTTCTGAACACCACGTATAAAATATGTTAAATGTTTCTATCCCAATGTTACTTTTTGTAGTAGCAAAATTTTTTATCAAGAGTAGCTTTTTTTTGATAAAATCAAAAATAAAAAGTTTTCTCTTCAACTTACCTTTTCGTGGACATACTGTATATAATATATATAATATATATTATATATATTTATATATATATATATATATATATATATATATATATATATATATATATATATATATATATATATATATATATATATATATATATATATTTTTTTGCAAATTTTCCTTCGTTTCCAAGATATTTTACTATAAAGTTTGACCGTTGTCAAAAGTTAGACACTTGGTGCACATGCTTAATAATTATTAAGTTATTCCCATACATATAAACAATATCACCATATTCTTCGTTAGTGAACTCCGTTTTCTTGTGATTTTTTCAATAACGGATTGAAAAGTGTCTAACTTTTGATAAAGGTCAAACTTGATTTCATATGACGTATTGTTTAAAAGCGCCAACTAAGATTAGCGACACCCACAATGTGATTATGTGATTAAAAATTTTTTTGGCAAAACTTTATTGTGAAATATCTTGGAAACGAAGGAAAATTTGCAAAAAAGTTTTCTTGGTTCTCGATTTAAATTAAAAAATTAATTGGGCCTTCATTATTCGCCTCTACTTACCAGTCACCCTGTATATATATATATATATATATATATATATATATATATATATATATATATATATGTGTGTTGTGTGTGTGTGTGTGTATATAACATTATAATGGTAGAGGTTTTGAGCCATGTTATATCATTTAAATATAGAATTATTTTTTTATTTGAATATGGCTCCCAATTGAAAAAATTATAATTTATGCTTGTTGTTAAAGGTGTGCTTTTTGCTAATTGGAAGGTTTTCAAAAGGATGCACACCTCGGGTGTGGCACCAATAAGGGTAAAAGATGTAGCCATCTTAGCCACACCCGAGGTTTCCATCCTTTTGGAAATCCCGTAATTTTAATGCAATAAGCAAAAGCATAACTCTAACAACGTAATTATTTCGCACGTGTCTGTAAAAATAAACCATGTAAAAAGCAAATGCGGCCTCCAGTTTAAATCAAACCTTTTTAGCTACTTCTTATGTTCTTTTTTTAAAGAACACCGAATTTTCATTCCAACTATATAATCTTGGTGCTTGTAAATAGCGAAGAAATCAAACCAAAACATTTCTCACCACAACAGTCGCAGGTGGTCGCAGGTAAAATGTTTTTGTTTATTTACAAGAAGGATTAAACTATTTATCTATACAACTTTTAGCCCACCGGAAGCCTCCGATAAAAGAAAATTCATCAGTATTTTCCATTATTATTTCTGTTAATTAATTTTTGTTTTATTTTAGATAGTTTTTAGTTTTAATAAATTTTTAATGTAAATTAAAACTGGAGTTTAAGAAGCACGTACAAAAAAGTAAAAATGTAATTGTTAAAAATTCTTGGCGTGTTTTTGTTCATACGCGATTATTTTTTTAAATAATTCTTATAGAGTACGTTACTACATCTCAAGAGATAAGTTATTACGACATGAAATATTTTCTATGTTCAAACTTTAAAATTGCTATTTTTTCCACCCTTGAACCACTGTGTAACGCCAGACAACCTATGGCCAGAGTAACTGTAGACCTTATGGATCAATACCACAATAACCGCTTACCCTGTTCGCCTAATCTTTCTCCAATTAAACATATGTGGGACATTTTGAGTGGCGGATTTTTGGTCTTAACGCATGCCTATGGGAAGTAATAGTAGGAAATTCAATTACGAATATTTTCCCTCTTCAAAATTCTTCTCTATAATCAATACTTACAAAGATATAGGTAATTTGGGCTAAAAAATGCGATTTTCTTTTTTAACAAATTAATTTTCCAGGCCCTTATAAGAGAAGCATATCTCCATTCATGTTGCATACATTTTCTAAAGGGTTACAGCAAAAATATGCCTGCTACCCCGTATACCCAACCAAAAATAGATAATTCTATGCATTATCTAATGCATTATTTTATTTTTTACATTTCATAATATTTATATTTGGTTTAAAGTCCAAAATCCAGCAGACATTGAATCAGTATTCTAAGAAATTATTAATTAGATTATAAAACAAAAACAAAATTGTAATTTTTGAACCAAATTTAACATGATCTGCGAAGTTATTTTTAGGAAGAATTAACTTAATTCTGGGAGGCACAGAAATCTTATAATGTTTCTTTAAGCTCTATTTTTAAATAAACTTTTCCCACCATGAAAACTGATTATAACTAATTTACTATTAACATAAAACTATTTTTTAACATGTCAAAATCAGTTTAATTTTAGCAAAACCAGTCATATAAAATTAATTTAAAGTATTTTTGTGGGATAAATGACAATTTTATTATATCTTCTACAATACTAATACTTAAGCTAGCACCAGTAGACCTTTTTTTTGTTTTTTGGCAGTCCCTGCAGCATGGAGTAGTAACACCCGGCATCGCCATTCGGGAGGCCGGTCGTATTTTCGAATGTAACGCTGGTTACACATTGGGCGGTTTACCGCGGCGGCAAATTGCCGTCGCCGTTGTTCTAGCAGTAGTGTAAATAATTATATGATAGCTTTCACACTGGGCGGCATAAGCGCTCGGCCGTTTTACCGTTGGCGGTTGTTGTGCAGCCGCGGCCTTCCCACTAAAATCAGCGGCAATTTCACCGCTTTGGTCGCTATAGTGGCGTACATGACGAAATGCGTGTTTAACATTCGGCGAATTTTGCCGTTCCTAGTCTGCTGTAGCTGTGTTTGATTGAGACTGCATCAATTAACCACATTTAAACTAATTTATTGCACCATATAAAGGTGTTAATAAGCAACATGAGTGAGGTGGTAATCGATAATGAATTACTAATATCTTTAGTTGAATCAAGACCAGTATTGTGGGATAAAACTTTAGATATTTTCAAGGATAGGGATGCTACCAGAAATGCTTGGAGAGAGGTGTCCTGCAAATTAAAAGCGATTTGTGAACTGGGCGATAAAGAAAAAATGCTTTGGTGGTAAACTTGTATAAACCTATTTTAAACGTTGATACATTTGAATGCCCCTCCGTCATAAAAAAGTAAAGATCAGATTCTTTTTTTTGCCAATATACAACTATGATAAAAGATTTTACTTCGCATATCCTAATTTTCCTTTACTTACTTTTCTTTATTTTACTGTTTTTTAGATAAAATAATTTAGTAACTGTATTTAAACAAGTTTGTCGAGCAATGTTTGCTTTGTAATAAGTTTACTTTAAACTAAAACAATTAAACTAGCTTAAATCTTTACAACTTCATGTTTTCCTGTGAATTTATTTACTCAGTTCAGGTTAAAATTTGACAATGTCTTTTGTCATCCCAGTGAAAGCTATCTATAATTATTTACACTACTGCTAGAACAACGGCGACGGCAATTTGCCGCCGCGGTAAGCTCGCCCAATGTGTCAGCGTAACACGCGAGCTGACCATTTTTCTGGCGATCTCGGTGCTACTTTGTACTAGACTTTTTGATTGAGTACGTTGGTATGAATTGTTAAACTAACGAAAAGCGATGTTTGAACGCAGCAAGTGACCTAAATTTTGAATTCTATAAACGCTATATACAGGGTGTCCTGATAAGGTCGTCCTCCGGCGATATCTCGAGAACCCTTTATCGCATAGCTTTCGGGAAAAAATATTTATAGTAAAAACGGCCTTGAGAAAATGCTGGAAATTATTTTCAAGTTTCTAATTCTGTCGCTAGAGGGCGTAAAACTAAGAACAAAATTAAAAACACGGATTATTAAAACATATGCCATATTAACTAATGCCGTTGATAGTTTTCTTACAAACTGTAAAATAAGGAAACTTTTTTCTTTTAAGCGTTTTTCCCTAACTTGTCAAATATAGGGAGGGGGAAGACCGAATGTACATTTTAAAAAATTAAATAACTTTTTTTCGGCTTAACCGATTTTGATAAACTAGGTCTCGTTTGAAAGAGCTTTTACCAGGACTTAAGATAAAATATTGGTATAATAAATTAATTTTTTTGAGGCTGATTTATGTCAAAGTTAAAAATGTTGTAATTTTTTTCGAAAAATTTAAATACAATGGTATTATTTTAATGAGCATAAAAAAGTAAAGAGACTGGTGAAAACCGCATTTCGATATATTAATTAATTCTCGAGTTAATGCCGAAAAAGGGCATTATTGGGATTTTTCCTATAGTGCCGGTACAAATGAGCTTAAAAGTAATCGGAACGCAAAGATTGTTTCCAATCTAATCTCATTGATACCTATCGGTTTCAGTGCACATGAGATAGGCAAGCCGCGTCATTTCAATCCTATCTTTTTTATACCTATAAGAATTGTTTCATGTTGTAAATGCAATTAGAAGTTGATATGCAAACTATTTTTGACTTAGCAAGATAAATTTTTTAAAGAAAATTATTAAATTATAAAACCTCATCACTGGTATCTCGGACACTTGAAGAGAAACAAGGTAGGTTAAATTGCCACCTTAAAAGTTTAAAAAATTTATATACTTCCAAAGACTTTTGAAATAAACCGAATATTCGCGATTTTATTTTTATTTTTATGACTTTATTTGACTAGATATAACAAAATAAATTTCACATTTCTATTGCTACTTCTTTGTTCTACAGGACAATGTTATTGATGTACACATCGTCTTTGAGCTGCCATCATCAATTTTTTGTTTTTTTTTTTTAAATACGGTCCTGGATTTTTTTATTACTGATTTTAGAAGCTTTTAAGGTTTCAAAAGCAAAGCTGTACCGCATCTTAATAATTTCCTGGTAAGATCTTACCAAGAATCAATTCTCCGTCTTTCTTGCCATTATTATGAATTTTTTGAATAAGTGCGATACATCATTAGTTTTGAAACCTTAGAGCTCGTAAAATCTGTAAAAAAATCAAGGGCCGTATTTAAAAAAACAAAGTTGATGATGGCAAAAAGACGAAACGTCGGAGTGTTAATCTAATAACCTACCTGTAGAACAGAAAAGTAGCATAAGGAATGTAAAATTTATTTTGTTACATCCAATCAAGTAGAGTGATAAAAAAACAAAAATGAAATTGCGAATATTTGGTCTTTTCAAAAGTGTTCGAAAGTATTCAAAATGTTTAAACTATTAAGGTGGCATTTTGATCAGCATCAAATTGCGCAACTTTGCCTTCATTAAACCGACCTCGTATCTCTTTAAGTTTCCGAGATCCCAATGATAAGGCTCAATTTGGGATACCTGAACCTAAGAATGTATAGTTTAATGTAAATAAAATATTACGCACTTTTTTATTGTATTTTTTCATCTTCTGATTTTGTCTGGAAATCCAAAAACATGTTTTTGCAAACTTTAAATTGCAAACAAATTTTTTAAGTTATCGACGATTTTTTTTAATTAAACCCAACCTAACCTTTTTTCGTGATAATTCGCTCTGGTTCAAAATATTAGTATGGAAGTTTTTGACCCGGGCTAACCGAATTTAAAGTGAATAACGATCTAGCTTAGTAATTAAAAAAATATTTCAAAAGTCCATTTTTGCTTTTTTTTTTTTTAAATCTTGATAAAAATTAATTTTCATTCTCTACAATATTTAATATGTATCATTTTAGCATAAACCCAACGATAACCGAGATTGAAATTTGCCGGAAATTAATAATTCGGCCGTTTGCCAAATTCGGCACGTTCGAAAGACTCGACCATGGTATCTATATGTTTTTGGAGTCGCTAAATTCAAATCCCGGATTAGTTTAACTCCATCAGTTCAGGGTCAAGGGCATTTCAAGGTCAAATCTGCAAAATTACTCGCAACCAAATTTGAACAATGTATACTTATATATTTCAGGTCGCTGAATACGAATCTGTTGTCAGTTTGACTCCATCAAATTTGGTCACGATTTGACCTTAAAATGCCCTAAAAAATTAAAGGTCTAAAAGACTTGACCATGGTATCTTTATGTTTTTGGGGTCGATCAATCCAAATTAGTTTGGCCCCATCAGGTGAGGGTTAAGGGCATTTCAAGGTTAAATCGCAACCAAATTTGATGTAGTCAAATTGACCACGGATTCGTATTCAGCGTCCTCAAATACATAAGTAAACACTTTTAAATTTGGTTGCAATTAATTTTGAAGATTTGACCTTGAAATGTTATTGACTTTGACCTGATAAAGTCAAATTGAGACCGGATTTGAATTCAGCAACCCAAAAACATATACTCGTAGATACCGTGGTATTTCATTCAGCTCTTTTTTGTAGGGCTGTGTTTTCTATAATCCTACCACAACTAACCTAGTCTCGAAATTCGGTCTATATAATTATATATATACATATATATATATATATATATATATATATATATATATATATATATATATATATATATATATATATATATATATATATATATATATATATATATATATATATATATATATATATATATATATATATATATACATATACATATACATATATACATATATACATATACATATATGGATAGAATTGACGCTAGATAGGGGCAGAAACCTGCGTCAGCCGCGATACCCATCAGGATAGCTATCGGATAGGCCAAGACTATCTGATAGCTATCATATCTCATGTGCATTGCCCCATTACTCCCAACGTATTTCTGCCTATCGAGATTGAAATCAATCTTTGCGTCCCGCCGCGATACCCTTCAAGATAGGCCCAGATTATCCGATAGCTATTGCTATCTCATGTGCATTGCCCCATTACTTCCAATTATTTTTGCCTATCAGATTGAAATCAATCTTTGCGTCCCGATTACTTTTAAGCTCATGTGTACCTGCACTTTTAGCTGTTAGATAAACAACGCAGCGTTGTTATCGAGAGTGCCGGGACGTCAAAAATCACAAAAAACAGGCACGTCAAAAAATGACAAGTGCATTATTTGTCAGACCTGATAATTTTAAACTTAGTTATTGTTTATCGCAGTTCATCGTTATTATTATTAGTAGTTGTGTTGTTTATCGTTATTAAGTAATTTTAAATTATGTCTCATTCCACCACCGAGGCAAACGATACGCTCGCCGTTTCTTTTGAATTTTTTTTAAGTGTCTCTATTGCGGCGAAACAATATGCCATAAGGTATTACGAAAGACGGCATTTTAATAAAAAAATGTTTAGAAGTTTGACAACCCGTTTAAGGGGAACTAGAAATGTGCATCCTATTCAAGCACAATAAAGATACAATAGGTATTTTCCTCAATTGATATTGATAATGTTGTGTGTAAAAATTAAAAGTAGAAACATAATTAAGCAAAACCTGCTAAATAACACGGAAAAATACAAACCCCTTACTTTTCTATTTAAGGTTTAATTATCATTGTAATTTAAATAGCCCGCCACTCCCCTAACCAATCAAATTCAACATGGATGCCAAGTCTGTTTAGGAACTACCGATATCGACAATCGTATCGATTTTAACGAAATGCTAAAATGCGAATGCTTTTTAGACTTTACACAAAACACAGCCAGACTACCTAAATAGTTTCAATTGGAATAAAACATAAAAACTTACATCAAAATGGTTTTCACAACAGTAATAGGCATGTCCTTTGGGCATTTTCTCAATACCTACAGCAGGACACAGGCTTTTCTCCTATCGTCTTGTTTTGGAAGAGAAAGAAATATTTTTGAAGATCCTAAACTCGGGCGGCTTCTGGGTTCGCAAATAATAACAATACACGTTTTTCATTTTGAATAAAATAACGGAAATTTACTCGTAAAAGGGTTCATATCAAGAAGTTGGCGATAATAAAACTATAGTAATAAATTGGAATATTTGGAAAGAACACACACTATTTACAAATTAGAAAATTAATAAATATTAGAGGTTACAGGTTATACAGGTTGACATTGACAATATGACAATTGACAGGAAACGCCAACTTTGTAGATGTTGCGCATATCGATATTTGATGACAGGCGTATCGAATAACAAAAAGCTGACAACAAAGCAGAAATTCCACCAATAGAAAATTTAGGGCCGTGACGTCACGGGCCTACAAAATTCAAACTTAAAATTGATATTTAAAGCGTTTCCGGAGGCCAAAAAATCGGGAAAAAATATTTTTGGCCTTTATTTCATGTGGCTTTGTAATAAGCTAATAAAAAAATCATGAAAAACGCCTATTAGCCAAAGCCCGTAGATAATAATCAGCTATTATTATCCACGAGTCGTGTAATTATAAATGCTGTTATTAAATTGATATTAAACAAATAATAAGGATTAATTAATATTATTTAATATTCGCAATGAAACAAATGGTTTTTGTTGTCATGAAATTCTCAATAAAAACGCCGCGTTGTTTATCTGACAACTGAAAATAGAAAAGAATGTTTTTCGGCAATAAATCAAGAACTAATGGGCTTATAATAATTATACTATTGTATTAAAAGTTTTTGAAAAAATTGACAAAATTAATAACTTTGACACAAATCAGTCTCGAGGGATAAAACAAAAAAATAAATTTATCATACCAATATTTTATCTTAAGCCCTGGTAGAAGCTCTTTTAAACAAGACCGTTGATTGAGTAGTGTTTGGGGAAGATACATAAGCTTATGGGAAGTAAAAGACCGACAAATGTTTTAGCCACTAAGAGCGCTAGCATCGGCCATCTGTTTAGGAAAACATAAACTAAATAATGATTTATTGATTTATTTAATAAAATAAAAAAGATTTCTGTAAATTTTTTATAAACCAACGCGTATGCCTCGTAAACGTAACCTACCAACGAAAAGCCGACGTTGTCAGATGTTGTGTTGTGTATTCTTTTGTAATTTTTTTTATTAGATTTAAAATTACACGTTTTTTGTTTTTATGACGCTCAAAGACGAAACGTCAGATTTTAAATTTGATAGAGATCGAACGCTGTTAGAACAACACCGATACGTCACGGTTTTATATCAGTTTGCCATATGAGACCGTGAGGTATCGGTGTTGTTCTTACAGCGTTCGATCTCTAATACTAACTTGGAGAGGGGAAAAAGTTTTCATAAAAAAGGGTCATTTAATTTTAAATATGTCTTGAAAAAACTACGAAAAATAAAACGATTTTACAAAATTTCTGTTTCCCTCGGGTAATTTTCGAAGTGACGGATTTTCAAATTTCAGAGAGGCATTTTATTGGTCATAAATTTGAGCAACTTTGCCCCCATTTACTTAACCGACCCTATATCTTCTCTGGTTACCGAGATCCCCATACTTCGACACGAATTTGTATCATCCTGTAATCCTGTATCAAAAAAAAAGACTTTAAAAGCCTATGTAAATTTTAAAATTATTAATTCAATTTTAATAACAAATATTATTCAGACTTATGACCATTTTTTTTTTTTGTTAGATGAGGGCCAAAAACAAACAATTAATTTCCCAGATTCCTAAAACAAATAGGAATATTAAATAAATCGCAATATTATGAATTTTTATTTCAAACATATTTATATGTTTTGTATAGAGTTGTATAGAAAAATATTTTTAATAAAGAATAAAGTTTTCGTTATTTATAAATTTCAATTGTTTTAATTATTTATAAATTTGAATTGTTTTAATAAATATGTTTTCTTAAACAAAATTTGATTTATAGAAAGAACTAGGTAAATGATGTTTACGTGATCATCCTAAGCACTTTTAATTTTTGGACTGTTGGTTTAGTGAGAATAAAGGACTAGTTTCTTTTTGAACCTTTTATATTTTGCGACTATTGGGCTAAAAATTGTAGCCTCAATAAAGGCCTTAATAAATAGGTACCTCCCAAAAAATAAAAAGATTCACAAGGAAACTAGTAACTAGTCCTTTTATTCTTTATTCCCACTAAAACAACAGCTCAAGAAATGAACTACTTTTGAGACACTGTGCTGTACTGTTAAGGTAAGTAAATCTTTCATCTTAATATTTTTCTTTAAAAATATAGGTACATAGCATAAAAACAAAAGTTAAAGGGGGTGGACTTTTAGTCAGGGGCACCCTGTACCTAGAGCTGAACCCAATCAACAGGGAAGCATAATTAAAAATAGCTTTAAATTTATCAGTCTTTACTTTTCTCCTGAAACGAAAAAAAATTAAATAAAAAAGTATCTTAAGATTACACACGAGCACACAATAATTGTACATGGTTAACTTCCGTAAAGGGAAGAAATTCTTTAGATCTGGCAACGCAGGCGTGTAGCGACAAAAAACCCGATTCTATTTTATGTCTTTAATAAAAAATTTAAATCCAGGCCCCACTTAAATTCGGCCGTTGTTTACACAAACGCCGAAAATTTTATTGGGCAGCACCAATCGAACATGCTTTTTTTGGAATCACTTGGCATCAGTCGTCCTTAAAAAGAACGGAAGATGCTATTTGCATTGGTTTAAGAAAGATAGAAATAATTTTGTCGCGAGCCCGTTTGTTTTCATAGGCATTAGGCATCTTCCCAAAACACTACTTAATCAAAAGGGCAAGACCTACACTCAAAAAAGAATATCTTATTGTAAACGCGTTTGTCTCATTTTGAGAGCATGTTGACCTTCATATGTGGCAAAAAAATATTTTCTTAAATGAAGAAACCAATTTCTTTATTTCCATGGACGTAATCGAAAAAATGTTTTTGCTTTAAAGATTTTCAAGATTTTAGATAAAACAACTAATTACATATTTTTAAAAAAAATTATCTTTTAATCAGAATTTTTCATACCATTATTTTAAAATACTGATGCTCTTAATATGACAGACTTGTTTCTCGTTTTAAAACGTGTTGATTTTTACTTAAAAACCTTGATATTTTTAATTGATAAAATTACTATATAATACAAGGGTTTAAGTTTCTCAATTTAAGAACTTTGCATCATAAACTGAAGAAATTATTCTTCAGTGTAACATATTGCAAGGGCGTCTTTTAATACCTTATTTATTTACTTCATGTAATTTAGGATCTCAGTTTTAAATCCATATTTCCTTCTATTGTGATACTATTTAAATTCATTGGATTTTTTTTTTTAATTTTGACACCTCCAATATTTTGTTTCATGAGTCTGTATGATAATATACTGTGTGTTTTGGAAGAAAAGTAAATATTTTAATGGGTTATTTTAGACCTCAAATTCAAGTTTAAAATATAAAAAAAAACATATAAATGTGGATCCGAAATGCTTGAGATAAAGGAAAATTAGTCTGCAAACCTCTTGACAAGTTTTCGTTAAATCTAACAGGTTTATGTAAAATTGGCCAATTTTTGTAATATAAATGAAAGACTATTTTTATTTAAAGTTTTAACACACTGGGTAAAAATGTATTTTCGTACCAGCATTTATATGAACTCTTTTCTAATTTTCACGTCCAAGATCCCTTATTAAAATATTTGTTTTTTTCCAAAACACCCTATTTATTTAAACATCCAGACTTATGAAACAAAATATGCAAAATGTTAATCAGAGACAATGCCGTTGTTGTATTTTAAAACTCAATTTTTAAGATCCAAAAATAGAGATTTGGGGCAAAATTCATAGTTACTTTTAAATTCTGTAACTACACTGAAAACGTAGTAGGTACCTATGAGTAAAATAAAAAAACTTGCTAAAAGTTATAATAGTTTTAATTTTTTTTAATATATATTATTTAGCAGTAAAAACAATATTAAAATTTCTAAATAATACAAACTCAAGTTATCCTAATCTTTGGAAACTTAACACAGAAATATTTTTAGTTTTAAATATAAACAATCTCAATAAGCGGCAAACAGTCTTTTATGGTGAAATGTAATATGGGCCGGTTGTAGAAGGTTAGCTTAACTCGTTCAACTTGAATTTAACTGGTGGTTGACGTTTTCCTTTTAAAATGAGTATCTCCATGATTACCTAAAAGTAAAGTAAAACAGACTGTATGTACCGACAACCAAAATTTAAAAATTTTATCATTTTCAAAATTTGTTTTGTATTTTCAAAATGGGCCGGAGATGCAGGCTTTAAAAAATGAGAAAATTCATGCCTGGACAACAATAGTTTTAACCAATTTATGTCATAAAGGTTTCATTTATCTCCCATGAATTATCTACTGGGTGCCTGTAAAGTTCTTTTCGCCTTAGAAATATGTGCTAGCGTTTTGTAAAGACCTTTCACTGTATAAAAATATTCTAAAAATGTAAAAAATCATCTATATTTAACATAATTTTGAATTAATAATTACCTTGGTGCTAATCTAATTTATCTAATAACGCCGGTCGTTGTGGTTCATGCCAATCATGCCTATCTATTGGTAATGGCGGACAGTACAAAAATTATTCAAACGTTTTGGTAGATTTTTATCAATTTTGGGGGAGTTAGAAGTTGTTTTAGTTTTATTTTACTACATTAAGTAAAAACGTTAAATACTTACAAGCATCAAATTCCGATTTAGATTTTTAAAATTTTCCACACAAGGTCGTATATACTAGTAAACTAACCACACGTCACGGACATCACCGCAGCGGCTAACTATGTCTATCTTTTTCTATTTTACATATACTAGTACAGATGTTGTTGCACTTATTTCTGGTATTGACATGGTATATTACTAAAATCAAGAAGTTCTTGGAATGAGATCTTGAAATTTTAAAATGAGATAAAGGCGGTTTTATCTGAAAGAATCCGTTGCTAAAATAGTGAAACTTATATTACAAAACAAGAGTTTATGATATCTTAATTTTAAGAATTGTATTAATTATTTTTATATCTTATTATTTTAATCCAAGATAGCTTTAAATTTAAATTGTGACTTTATATGATTTTAATTTACGTGACTCATTTTTCGCAATGAGAAATTATATTTTTACTTTGAAATAAATGGTATTAAAATGAATAAATCAACTAAGGAAATTTATGTTTGTTTTAAGACTTTTAAAATCTTTATAACAAAAATTTGTTTTTATTATAATAGCACAGGTTTCTAAACAAAATATTTTTTTAAACCATCTATGTTCTTATTTTGAAAATCTTTTTTTTGTGTGTAGTTTATCAAAATCGGTTAAGCCGAAAATAAGTTTTTTTTTTAATGTACATTCACTTCTGCCCCACCCTGTATTTGACAAGTTGGGAAAAAAGTTTAAAAGAAAAAAGTTTCCTTATTTTACATAGTTTGTAAGAAAACTATTAACGGCATTAGTTAATATGGGATATTTTTAAATAATCCGTGTTTTCAATTTTGTTCTTAGTTTTAGGCCTTCTAGCGGTGGAATTAGAAACTTGAAAATAATTTCTAGCATTTTCTTAAGGCGGGTTTACTATAAATATTTTTTTCCGAAAGCTCTGCGATGAAGGGTTCTCGATATATCGCCGGAGGACGACCTTATCAGGACACCCTGTATATAGCATTTTACAAAATCTTTTAATATTTCAAAAAACAAACTTTTGACTTTTTGATAACAATATCAGGGGTCACGTGATAAAACTCGTGATCCCTCACGCGAGTAAAATTGCCACAATAAAGAAATTCGGGTATTTTTTAACCGTTTTATCATTTTGTTGATATAATTTTTAAAATTTAGCAAACCTAACAAAATACAGTATATGTCTTGTTTAAACAAATACACTGTGTGTCTGAAATTGGTTTCTAAAAAAAGTTTAATTAGGCATTTTATAAAAAATATATGTTTAAATAAATATTTAATTTATAGGACAAACAAATATATATATATATATATATATATATATATATATATATATATATATATATATATATATATATATATATATATATATATATATATATATATATATATATATATATATATATATATATATATATATATAACAAAAAAAAGTGACTAACTATGACCTATAAATATAATAAAACTTTGCCAAGATTTTTGGGAAATGCCTGAAAGATAGATTATTACTTTTTTACAGTCAAACTCAATATTAGCATCGAATCAGTATGGATTTTTGGTAAATTGGGTACTTCCAATGCACTCAAATAAGGAAGTATGACAATTTATATAAACGAGAAATGTATAGCTGTTTTCTTAGACTTTAAAAGGGCGTTTGACCCGTACCCCATCACCTACTTGTAGTTTTGAAAAAATGGGTGAAGGGGCAGTGTTTGCAGCCTTTAAAAAGTTATCTGCATGGGAGAGTGAATATGTAAAATTGCTGATACTATGAGCGATCAGAACAGGTTAAATGGTGAACGCAGGGTCAGTGTTGGGTCCAATCCTATTTTTAATATTTATAAATTTACTAACTAATTTAAAGCTCAGAAATGCTGCGATTGTTTCCTATGCAGATGACACTGCCGTATTTTTTCTGCAAAATCATGGGATGAAGTAAAACTAATGAATTGATGGTTTGGATGTCATTCAAAACTGGTTTGAATACTTTTAAAATGACATTAAACTTAAATAAAACTACTTATATTGCTTTTTCAATTACATTGCAAATCGCCCAACCTTTGATTCCATACAATTAAGAAATTCAAATACAAAATTAAGGAGGTCTCCTACTCGATATTTAGGTGTAGTTATTGACAAACATTTGAAATGGAATCAGCATGTTCTTAAATTGACAGTAACAATTAGAAAACTATTGTATAAATTTTATTCTTAAGAAATATCTTGAACAAAAACTTGTTGATATCGTAATAGGGAAACCCTTGTGGGAAACTTTGTTGAGATATGGTATTATTGTGTGGGGTGGTATGTATAAGACGGCTTTACACCCATTAAGCATTGTACAAAATTATATTAAAAGTTATCTATAAAAAATAGATTTTATTCTACAAGCATGTTGTATTTAGGAAGTTTTTGACATAAGGTCTGTTTATGTCTTGGAAGTTAGCATTTTGTTTACAAAACAAGATCTAAAAATATTATTAGTCATAACTATCCAACGAGAAAGTAAATTAAATGATTGTATAAAATTACCTAAAATAATACCAATGCTAACTTTAAAATTTTTTAATTACTTTGCCCCAAAAATTTTTTAACCTGATACCTTTTGAAATAAAAAAATATTACCAAAATTCATATTTTTAAAAACAGTGTAGATCTTATATTTTGAAAAAAATAATATATTTAGGAACCTTTCTGATTTTTAGTTTTGAATCTGGTTTGAGTGTTTTTGAACTTATAATAGTGTAGAGCCAGGAGCTTCTTTTCTTCCATTCATGTGTATGTTTAATTTTTTTTGTCTATTGTAACTTTTTATTGCACATACAGATGTTTGGTCATCTAGGTGTTTGTTAGTTGCAATTTATTTTAAATTATCTTAGTATTTGTACTAACAAAAAACCCTTTTTTGAGGAATATTTTATTTATTTTTTAAGAATTAATATAATTAATTTAAATGTGACAAATGTGAATAAAAAATGTAAGTACACTTTTAAAATAATAAATGTGGTAGGGATACAGGGGACTGTTCCCCCCGAAAAAAAATATATATATATATATATATATATATATATATATATATATATATATATATATATATATATATATATATAGATAGATAGATAGATAGATAGATAGATAGATAGATAGATATTTATTTGACAACGTTACATTTACATGTTTTTGCAGGTCACAAAATCACCAAATAACCATAAATAAAATTTTTAAAGGGATAAGACAGGAAAACGCAATATTACAAACGTGATAAATAAAATATGATCAATAGACAAAAAAAGTCCATCATGAAATTTAATTCATTGGTGGCGCCTCCATAAATTCCTTGACAGAATAAAAACACTTTTGAAATAAAAACATTTTTAATTTATATTTAAATTTTTAAAAAAAAGCTTTGTACAGAGTTGCCCAGCTTATTTTATAGCCATCAAACTTTTCTAAGTTAGAATATTAGCGTTATTCGTTTTACCGTTTTTATTGAAAGACAAAACCTGTCCGCGATGATCCGACAAACAGGGGGCAATTACCTCCACCCTGAAAGACTCACCCCATGTTCGTTAATACATTGTCTATACAAGTTTGTGATGCGGATGTTATTCTAGTAAATTCCTAATTGTAACAATAAGGCCGTATGAGTTAATTAGAAAAAAAGAGCTCAGTCAATTTATCATAAGGATTGGGCATCAAAAATTTATTAAATCTCCCAATATAACGTTTTTTTTGGATATCTTACTAAAATATTCAAAAAGTAACCTTAAATTACGTTAAAAATATTAAAATTCCTCTGGCACGATCGGTACAGGCATATATATATATATATATATATATATATATATATATATATATTATATATATATATATATATGATGATGATGATTTTTTATACTAACAAAACTACAAAGTCAACAATAAAATTTAAAGGGGTACTTTAAAAAATCCTTATTTAATACAGTGACTGCAAAAAGGTGTTCAGAATTTAATTCTAAGTTGACATGCAAACTCGAAAATAAAAATTTAAAAACAAAATTAAAAGATAGTTTTTAATTTTATTTTAATTGAATTACAAATCTTAACTTTTTGATTTGTAATATAATAAGTAACCTTATTATAAAGTGACCAAACAAATTCGATAATTTATAAGTGTTGTATGTTCTTCCACATTTACAATGAAATAATTAAAAAATTGAGAATTTGCTTGTAAACCTATTTTTCTAAAAGCAGTAAATTTAAACCGGGGCAAATCATTGTTAAAAAAAAATATATGTCCCAAATAAAGATGATTTAATAATGACATTTTTAAAATAATTCTACTAATTTGTAATATCATTATTAAGCGTGTGTTTTAAGTTCAAGTAAAATTAAGAAAAGTACTATGAGAAAATCATTATAGTTTAACAGTACCTTATAAAAAATGGTTTTTACTGCCATTTTAATTATAAAATCTAAATATAGCTTTTAGAAAAACAGATTCACATGTTTATAATAGTACCTTTGCGGAATTTTAATATTTTATTTTTCTCGTTTTAGCAAACTCATTATAAATTAAAAAGTTGCGATCTTTATACAACTGAATTTTTTTTAATTTTTTATTTAAATGTTTGTCCATCAAATTAGAATTAAATTTTTAACAGCTTTGTCCAATATTGTGAAACTTTGTATTTCGCTCAAATTTTTATTTAAAACAATCCTAGCAGAGCGCTTTCGGTATAACCATCATCAGTGCTATCCAATGAACTGGAGAAAGCATCGATTTTGCATAAGCGTGGCATCATAAACGCACATTCTAAGGCTCTGCCTATATGAATAAACCCACCGAACAAACACTACTAGAAATCCAAACCTCGTGCTTTCTGAACGCAGCTATCTTCTGTCAGTATAGTAGCGACAAACGCCTGGACAATCAACTAATAAAAACACATAATAAAAAGGCGAATGCGCTGGTAGTACTATAAATTTTTATTTCTAAGTTATTTTTCCCCAATTCCAACAAAAATAAGATTTTACTGAAATACATTACTTAACAACTGACTAATTAATAAATAAGCGTTGTTAAGTAGATTTTAGCAAAAATTTTATCTTTTTTAGGATTGGGTAAAATTTTAAACTTGAAAACATTAAAGCAACAAAAAATGTTATTGTTAACAATATATTATAAATTAATTTGTTATAAATACAAATATTTTGAGAAAAACCAGGAAAATCTTGGGACATTTGCCCCAAATTTTCAATAAACAACAACAAAAAAATTACATTCCAAAAATAACAGTAACAAATAAAACATAAAAATAAAACATGAAATTTCAGAATAAACGAAAAATTCTCTGATAACAACATAAATTCTTATACCTGAGATAACACAGGCAAAATAAAATATATTCTAAAAATTAACAATAAAACTTCTAAAACTATCACAGCCGGGGTTGGGTGAGATACTTCTAAAACTGTCACAGCCGGGGTTGGATGAGATCATGCTGAAAGGTTCCTATAAAACAAAGAAGCTAGGCAGTATTCGTTATTCAAAATAGACTAAAATTACATAAAATGATATGGGAACTTTAGCTATTAATTTAGGCAAAGACAGAAGCAGAAGCGGGCAAAAAATATATAAAGAATTTAAATTTATTTAAATAAATAAATTATTATTTTTAAAGTTAGGTTAAATATTTCATAAAATTACGGTCTGAACAAGATTTAAAAGAGCTTGCAGTAAGGTTCGAAATATTGTTGCCTAAATAAATTTTCAATTTTATTCTTTAAACATTTTTTCATCCAAATATTTGTAAATATCAGCATGTAGTCTTTACAGATTGACTAAGCTTCACTAGCAAATTTAGTCTTGTTCTGTCAAACTCTTTAAACATAACAAATAATGCTTGTCAGTTACCTCACTTAAAAGATTAACTGAAAGTTAACATGAAATTGATTTTGTAAATAAAGGTATAATAACATTATTTAAAATTGTAATTGTAGCTGTCCAATGGTTCGAGAGGTAAATTTTGAAAGAATTGAAAAATTTTCGTTGTTTTTTAAAATGGAATTCATAAAGGTGACCAAGGTGCAGCTCTATATTTTAAGTGAGAAGGATCCTTAAGATTTGCATAATTTAATTTAACAACGGTCCTCACAAACATTCATTTTTACAATCTTTTGAGGGACTTAAAGTACATTTAATTTTCCAAGCTTCTAACGATAAGCAATCTCAAAGAAAAGAATGAAACTTTTTGTTCTTTGTTACTATAATAGGCGTTTCTGCAACAAGGATAATTACAAGAATTTTTTAGCCTACATGTTGTGTTGGTGCCATTGCGAAGATATTTACAAAGAATCTTGGTTTAATATCGAAGAAGGCTTACTATAATATTTAAATAACATATCTTACCTATAATTTTTCACAATAGTGTGGAAAAAATAAGAACACAAATTTAAAACAGTCAACCCAAAGTCAACACTTACAACCCAAATATTAGAATAGAAAATGGCCGACGCAAACACAAATACAACACGGGGATTTATGGTTAAAAAGGGATATAAATAATTCTCTTCTCATTGGTTAAAAAATCGACGTTTCGCCATCTAGAAATTTACTACCAAGTTACTACAAAGCAAAATATGGAAAAATATAGATATCTACTTATTCCCTGGCAATGATATAATTGTCAAATGTCATTTTTTCCAGTATCCCCATAAAAAATTGGCCAGGCGTGAATGAACCTCTGTACTCGAAACAACAAAATCCACCAAAACCCTAGAAAATGGTTACTGGCGGAGCGATTCCGTAAGTCTATCGTGTCGTTTTTTTTTTTGGCGTAGAACCAGATCAAACCTGTTAGGTTTCTTTGAGTATGTCACCGGGCACATGAAATCGTATTTTACGACATTTTTTTGTGGTCTCGAACTTTTAAATTAATAAAAAGTGATTTTTTTAACTTGTATAAAAAATGATTTTTTTGTTTCCACCGCCATAACTTTAAAACTATCAAAGATACCAAAATTTTTTTTGTGCCAAATTAAAGCCCACACTGTAGCGCTTTAACCTTATAAACAGTTTGGGAACAATTCGCACTTTCATTCCTCTAAAATCATATAAACTAAAAATAAATATTTTTGGTATTGAAATTTTCACCAATCGATAAACTTTTTTATTTTTGAAAATATTTTCATACATGCAGCGAAGAAAATATAGCCAAATAATAACAAAAGTTTTTAAAAAATAAATTTTTTTCTAGAGCGTATCGTTTGGCAACAGCGATTTTTTTTCAGACGTAAAAAGTATTATCGGGACCCAATAGCTCCCGCATGCGGATAGCGTGCGTAGTTAAGTAATACATTAGTAGTGGTGGTTGTCGAAATTTAGAGTGTGCTGTATGTATTTAAAATTTTAAAACAATGAAGCGAATTATTTGTAAGAAAATTGTGTATGATGGATACAAATCTGTTTTACAAAGACCTAGAACAGCTATTCTCAATCGCTGGATCGGGCGACCACCATGGCACAAGTGGTCCGCGGAGAAATTTTACTAGTCCGCGGACAATTTTCGATCCGCGAAAAAAAATTACTTATTAAAAAAAACAATAATAACTATATTTTGTCCGCGGGCCAAAAAAGGTTGAGAAACGCTGACCTAGAATACAAGGGTTGTTATCATTACTATTAAGTGCTGAAAAAAGGCAGGACAATCTAGCAAAAAAAAATTCTGTCAAAAAGATGATATTTTAAATGGCGAAATTAAAATAAAATATCATAAAGACTGTCGTAAAACTTACACAGATTCTCAAAACTATTATCATAATTTGCAATCAGACAGTGGCGCCGCGCCGGTCCTTCAAATTATTGTGACACTAAACTTAAATGCGATAGTTTTAATATTAGAAAAATGTGTTTTTTTTGCAGCAATAGTAAAAATAAAAAGAAGAAAAGTTATATAAAAATCTGTTTAAACAAGTAATTTAAATATTATTAGGTACCTTCATAGTATAGTTGGTACCTTTATATTAGTTTATATTTTGTACTGAAACAAAATCGAATTTCAATTTTATCCTTTTAAATCCTGTTTAGGGTATTTATTTTTTTACATAGTACTGAATCTTTTAGGTAGTAGAAAAGGGTACCTATCAAAAAAGTAATAAAGCTGCCAGGAATAGAAACGACATTTATATGATATCTAAATTACGTGGCTATAAAGATTTATTTGCGTTTGATGAGAAATATCATAAATTATGTTACAGCCACTACATCTCTGAAAGAAACATAAAATCGCACAAAAATAGGAAAATAGTTCGACAATATCTACCTTTTCTGCGAGTATTGGTAGTGATGTTCAGATAGATCTTTTACTTCCCAAAGAAATGTCCAAAATTTAAACTTTATTAAGACGCTGCCATAATACGTAGTGCAATGGCTTTATGTCAACCAAAATTGAATTTCCAACATGTACTTGTGTGAAAGAAGAACTAAAAAAGTTGTAAGGAGTGTACATTTCGTTCCTGCAATATCATTATTAAAGATTTTAAGGCAGAAATGGATTAAATTACGTAAAATGCTACTAATGAAGCGCCTAAATAACTACTTACATATTACATTTTTGGGTCTGTAAAAAATCACCCACGGAATTGGACGTTTTTAAATTTGCAATGTAAAATATTCTTTAAGTATTATCATTTAAGGCAAAAAATGCGGATGATGTAGTTTTCACCAAGAAAAGCGCAATAAAAATTCTAAAAATTGGTCATTATTTGACATTTTATTTTAACTATTTACGATTTACATGTAATAAATTCATGCATCGCCCAAGACGTTTACAGTGTTGCTAAAGGGAAATATTATTAATTTATAAAAAAAACTTTGCCGTTACCATAAGGATAATTTTCATTAAATCAAAAATATTTGAATTTCAAGCCAGTTACAAATATAATTAGGGAAAATAAAAACCCCTTTTAACTAACCAGCACTAATCACGACCGACCAGAACGGCGCATTTAAAAAAAAAAAATTACAATTTAACGGGGAAAAACCCTAACCGGAACTAACCAGAACTAGATCATAGTTTGAAAGTTGTTTTTTGTTAGTTCTGGTTAGTTTTTATATAAAAACAACCTTGAATAATAACAAATTATTACAAAAGTCTGGCAACATTGCTTATTCAAGCAGCATTCGGGACATGTCAAGAATAGCTTCGTATCATCTCATATGGAAAAAGAATTATATATTCCAGTTTAAAAAGACCTTTAACGAACCCCTAGTTTATATTTAATGTATGTATATATTTCTCAAATTTAATTAAAAGACACAAAGCATCCCAATTTTTTGTGCTAAAAATGTTTAAAAATAATGAAGTGTTGAATGTTTAATCAAAAATAACGAACCCCGTGGGTGGTTTTCTTTACCGCCCAAAAAAAAAAGTTGAATAAACCTACTTATTAGGTGGGTAATTAATAACAATGATTGATATTTTTATAGGGGTTTTAAAAAAATCTACCCACCTGTTTTGGATATTTAAATTTTTTTCTTTCAAAAACAATTTAAAACCCCCTTAGATCTGCGTTTAAACCTGTTGATAAAACTTTAACTACCTACTACACTTCCCCCCCCGACCGTAAGATCTTTGTAGTCGGCCGGCTCGCTAAGCCCAAGCGCGAAAAAATATGACTTTGGTCGTTAAAAAATATTACTGACTCAATACTATAAAAGGAATCAAAAAAATTTTTTGTTTTAAAAACTTTTTTAAACATTACTACAATTTACGCAGCATGTATGTATAAATTTTCAATAATAAACTTTTTTCTCGATTGCCTAAAATTACGCTACAAAAAATAAAAATTTTTGAGTTTCGTACTATTTAAAAATTTTAACAAAAAATATCAGCTTCAAGTGACGTTGTTTGAAGCACTATTGTGTCTACTTTAATCTAAAAAAAATTAACTTGATAGCATGAATATTATTAAAGATAGAGCAGTGGAGAAGTTAAAATACGTGTTTTATTGAAAACCGATTTTTTTTTTTTTTTCGAAATAAAAACTCCCGACCAAAAAAAATGTCTAAAAGTGATTTCTGTACACGATTCCTTTTTAAAAAGAATCCCACTAAGTCTGGTTTGGTTCTACCCCGGGTTTTTTTTTTTTCTCGATAACTAAGCGACTTTCTTCCAAATTTTACTCCACTATACTACAGATACTATTTTGTCGAAAAGCGTGACTGCCAAGTATTTTTTCTGTTTCATTTACTTAATAGTAAATTATAATTACATTTTATTTAACTTATTCCTAAAATAACATCAAAATAAGCTCTACTATTGTATTTTAAACTGTGAATAATATTTGTTATATTTATTTCAATAAAAAATATAACACAGAAAAGTAATGATGTTAAAACACTATTTTTTTAGAACAGCTACTGATAAAGGCGCGACAACGTGACAACAGCCTATTTTTCGTAAAGTTATCTCCACCATCTTCAGCTTCGCTCGATAGATGACACTTTTAATATGGCGCTTTAGTCGAAATGTTTTTTTTTGTTTGGGTAATTGTGACAATTGTATAAATTTCAGTTTTGTGTAAGTACTTTTAATAAATTAAAATGGCAAATAAGTTAAAGTGACGAATAAGATTCCCGGATTATCATTTTACAAGTAAGTACAAACTATGCAATTATCGCCAAAAACAAAAACATGTTGGGCGCAGCCTCGATTGCGTTTATAACTGAAACCTTCATAATGTACAATTGGTGTTTTCTACAAGCAAGAAATAAACTTTAAAAGAAAATTAGCCCTTTTATTTAAGAAAGAAAAAATTTACAAAATTAATTTAATGAATTCCCTATCTTTAAATTTTATTTTTATGAAACTGAAACATTGTATATAAAGAATCTAGATGAATAGTAAATTTAGTAAACTTGGTATGGAAAGAAAGGGAAAAAGCAAAGAAAAGTTCAAAACTTACCGTCGTCAAGCTGAGTCAGCAATTTGAGCGAACAAAACATTTGTAGGCCCTTAGTATACTATCACATTATTACATAAAAAAAAAAAAGTTACAAAACAGTGAGTGTTACATTTTCCCTTTTAAAAGGGGGAATTTTTAAAAAAGTAAAGGATTTACTACTCGTAGTACACTTTTCTGCGTCCTTGAAATGGTTGTCTATCCTTAACCTAACATAATCACATGTTCATCTTTCCACAAAAAAGTATACTTGTGTGGTTTTTTTTAAATTTTCCCTTTAATAAGGAAGGGTAACATAACTTACTTTGTTTTCTTTTTTTTTATTTTATGTAATAATGTGATAGTTTTCTAAGGGCCTACTATATGTTTTGTTTGATCAAATTGCTACAACTCCAGCTTGTCGACGGAAATTTTAAACTTCCATACCAAGTTTACTAAATTTACTACTTCATCTAGATTTACTATATGTAATTTTTTAATTTCACTTAAAAATAAATAAAATATTAGAGATTTCATTAAAAAATTTTTTTTGAAAATTTTCCCCTTTCTTAAAATATTTAAACAGTTCTTCAATTTACTTTAAAGTTCATTTTTGCTTGTAGATAACTTGTGGTTATACCATACCGAAAGCGCTCTGGATTTTTTTAAATAAAAATTTGCACGAAATTCAAATCTCTTCATTCCTGAAAAAATATTTGTTGTTTTTGATAAATCCACCTAAAAATATATTTTTTTTAAATAAAAGCTATTATTGTTTTTGGGACAATTGATTTACTTTTTTTGTAAAAAAGCCCAAAAATTTTTTTTTTCGCAAATAGAAAAAAAAAAAAAATTGGCAAATTATTCGTTTTGTATAAAAGTTTGTTGGTTTTTTTGTGAATAACATTTAAAACAAAACCACGAGCCGTCAGGCAAATGGTTTTTTAAAAAAATGTGTGAATGAAATTGCCAAAAAAGCAAAAAAAATTAAATAAAACAAGAGAAATACCTATTATGCCTAGACAATTTTTTTCTCGAATGTTTTTAAAAAGACCATTTCATGAGAAAACGAGTTAAATCTCAGCTAGAAACCTTGTGTTTATTGTCAGACTTGTCAGACTGACAATAGTTTTTTTTAACCCAACAAAATTTTGTTGCGGGAAAACCATCATGTTGGTTTTGTCTAGGTAAGTCAGGTAAATTTTTTTAGTAGAAAACAGGTCGTTGCCACGACCCCAATGAAAAAGAGCAAAAAATTGTCTTAGATAAACAAATAAAGAAGATGCTAAAAGTCTATATGTCTACAAAAATTTTCTACGAAAATCAAAAGCAGAAGTTAATATCTAGAAAGGAAATAATATTTAAATCATAGGTAGACGCTTGTTTTCCCTGCTAGATACTGAAAATTTAATCAGCCCTAATGTTACAATTCGTAGAAAATTTGCAGATTTGGGGAAAATTTTTTAACGATCAAGGGAAAATGAAATTCTATCATAAAACTGACATTCGGGGGAAATTTTGCATTTTTTTTAAATTATCTAATTTATTAGCCATTACAAATTTTACGAGCCATAATTATTTGTCTAATTTTTTTTTTAACATCTAAAATCTATACCAGATGCCATCGTAATTTCGTTGTGCCATGATAATTTTCTAAATAGTTTGTATTAAATTAACGTGAAATGTACTTAATTTAATACAATTATCTAATACAAAACCAGTCTTGAAAACGTAAAATTTTTATGAAATACCTTATTCCCCTGTTAATGATTTTTTTGACGTGCTATTGCGATTTGTTTTATAGCAGAAAAGAAATAATTTTATTGTTTGTATTAAAAAAAAAATAAAATTATATTTGAAATAAAATTACCGAAATAATTTTATCTACAATATAGATTTTCTTAAACAATACTATGGCCTGTTCCAATATCAAATCTCGTATATTTAATATTTTTTTCATCACGTATCTTGCAATAGATGATCTGCACAAACAAAAAAAAAAACCCCGCTCCGACCCATCGGGAGATTTAAACCTGGTTTGACCACGGCGGTTTTGCCTTGCCGCGAAAAACAAGTTTTTCAAACGAACTCAAGTTTCCTGTTGCCAAAAGTACCTGTAGTTTTTTAAAGTTTGAAATTGTAATATACAGTGATAAAAAACAAAAGTATTTGTTTCATTTCTCTATGTTCATATTTACAATCACAGATCCTAATTCCTTATCTGAAATATAAAAGTTTTCAAGGTATATGATAAAGTTTTTAAAAAAAATATTTAACTACTGTCATACTAAATACAGTAAAACCTCTCTAATTCAATTATGTAAAAAAATATTCTAATTTGTGAGGTTTCCATTCATTCATTCAAAACATTAGATTCAACTAATTTTAAGTTGGAGCTGAAAGAAATAAAAATTTTAGTTACAGATAAAGCAATAAACATATATATTCTCAAGTTAAAAGTTACATAACAAATGTACAAACTATTGAGGTAATTAGTTTCCCCAAAATTTTCAAGTAATATAGGTTGTGAAAATCAAACTTTGGTATGTTTAAATAAGATGCAAAGGTCAAATTTATTTATTCGAGTCATGGAAGGAAATGGCTTGCAGGGACTCGCTCTTATCGGGTTTAGATTTCAAGCAATAAAGGTTTTTAAAGGGTTAAAGAAAGGAACGAACATTTTTTGGTTGTGTACATTTTTGAATTATCAAGGTGAAAAAAGGCAGGAATAGTAACCTTATTTATTATACTTGTTAAAAAGAAAAGTATTCCAATAGACGTTATCATTATAACTTTGGGTATGTACTGTTGTACATAAAAACATCCCAGTTTTTAAGCTTAATAAAGGACTGTTTGTTATTCGAAATAGCATACAATATTTTACACTTTTCACCTAAGTACACAAAGAAGCTACTGGAACTTCAAAAAATGAACTTAAACTGGTTACCGACTTCCTAACAGGACATGGCCCTGGAGGGATCACCTCAAAAAAATGGGAAAGACTGAGGATGAACAATGTCGGTTTTGTCACGAGGCAAACAAAAATGGGGAAAACATTCTCGTGAATGCGAGAACTGACCCGACAACGGCTTAATATCTCGGGAAGGGGTATATCCTACTCCTAGAGATATTATTCATTACCAATTTTTGAACTTTGCTAAAGGTATAGGAATTACCGGGCACTAAACAACGAAGGGTATTCACAAAAGATCTCTTTTTGGTCGAAGTGAAGGAGGGCTACACTAGAGCCGAGCGACCCGTTTATTACAATACAATACAATACAATACACTTTTTGTAAGTACAGCTGTGGTAAAAATTTTTTCACTACTTAAGAGCTGGTGTAATTAAATGAGGACTAGTTTACAAGAGTCTAATAATAAACACCTAGTTTTAAATAACGGGGGGACAATAAACGCTTTCTTAAAAATAAAATAGTGTAAACTATTTCCCCGAATAACAAACACCTTTTAAGATTAGTTACTTTTGAAACTGGGGGATTAAATAAATACATAAGAAAAAAATCCGCTTTTAAACATCCCATTGGAAATATTAACTTTTTCAGTTTTTATGGCATTGCGCCATCACAAACTTTTTTATAAGTGGATGAAAAAATTAAAAAAAACATTTAAAATCATCTTTATAAGCCCAAAATATTATATGTAAATAATCTTGTTTAAGGATACAGTTTTGGGATGGGAGTGCTCAAAAAGACAAAAAATCGAGCAATCTGTAAGTACAGATAGCTTATCTAATTCTGATGACATTTTTGGCAACTGGCCGCTGGGCGCAGTTAACAAACCGTTGGTTTGAACGTGCTTAAATGCCCCGCTGACAATTACCAGACGCATATTGGCATTGTCTTATATGGCACGATGCAACCTTAGAAAATGCATGTCAAATCACGGAAGACAATGCCCCGGGTTTTGCGCATAAAAGGATGAACTTTCTCTTGCATTAGACAACACGTGAAAATTGGAAGCGTCTAAATGCAGTAGATTTTATACGAGTAGGAGGAACTATTTCTTGGCGTCATCGTTTCGATGTTGTTTTTTTCAGTTTGCAGTTTAGCAGCACCATCCCAACTTTGGCTCGTGGTTAGTCCTGTTAGTTTCGCAAAAATTTTTAATGCATTTTTGTACCCTAGCTCCCATTATATTATAACAATCCTTTCATTAGTTTTGTTCCTCCTACAAGTCTGTATAACCCCGGGATACTATTGGTTGATATATTCCTGTGGGCTCATTTTCGGTTGCCCAAATAATGCCTTTTTTGCGATTCAACGATTAACATTCGCACAGGACATGGTAGACTGTTTTCCGTCGTAGAACATTCTGCCATTGTATTAGCCTCCCTTTTGTGTAGTTTTTTTCCTATTTTGTCTAAATAGTTCTTTTTCGTTCTTTGAATTGGCCTATTCCATGTCATATTCTACTGATGGTCCTCGTATTTGTTTTGGATCAATTCTCTTTCCCCTTGTTATGTGGTTTTGGTCACTTAAAGGGCAGGTTCTCGTCTAAAGTATTGTGTAAATGACCCCTTCTCGTAGCTCATCCGCTTTTTCATTGCTTTTCCCTGTCCGGGTCCCACAAAAAAATAAACTGTTGCTTTCCCTCCCAGGACTTCTAATTCTGTTGGCATTCATGTCAGATTGGCATTACCCTTAGATTAACTAGTACCCCTAGTGACGGCTGTCTGTCTGTTATTATGCAGACCCCTTGTATTTATAAGTTCCCCTGTTATTTTCTTATGCACAGTGCAGTAAAGCATATATTTCCGTTTGAAATTAAAAACTGTCCCTTTAGTGGAATGAAAAATTGTAAGTTTCTCATTTTACTGTACATGCCCGCTCCATTTCCCCCCTCGCTTTTGGATCCATCTGTATACCAGATGATGTCTCCAACCGGAAAACTGGGGAAATCGGGTTGTTGCCACTCACTTCGATCTCGAATTTTTATCTTAAAGTTTTTGTTAAATGAGTATTGGGAAATCATCTGGTCTGTTTTGACGTCCAGGATGTTATCACCAACCTGACTTTTTTTGTCGTTGCAGCCGAAAAATAGCCCCTTTTCCCCCTACCATCACCTATAAGGTTAAGGCGGTGGTATACAGGGCGCAAGGCCTTCACGAAAGGTTTATTGAACAATTTGGAGCGCAGGATATTGGGGTCAATAAAATCGTAAAGGTAAACGGGCAAATGTTTTCTTTAAAGTAATACAATTTTATTAATTACAAAACATTTATTGCATCAAAATATTTATATACACTTGACAAATACGAAGTACATTTTACAAAATGTAGTCTACTTAGGGGGCAGTGGTAAGCAAAAACGTTTTTATTTTCCTGTTATTTTCCCAATTATATTTCAGACGTAAAAAAGCGGGGGCGAATTAAAAAACGCTCCTGCTTTAACCAACCATAATTCCCTGATCGACCTTTAGAGAAATCAAACCTTAGTCGGTCATGGTTATTTTGTTAGTTGTGGTTACATTTTAGACAAATTCAAAAACCGTAAGTTCTAGTCGGTCGTGGTTAGTTCTGGTTAGCAAAGCAGCTTTTTATTTTTTCCCATCATTTTTCCCCATATATTTCAGACGTGAAAATGCGGGGAGGTATTAAAAGACCGTCCTGCTTTAACCAACCACTCACACTTTCAATTACTGATACCGACATTTTTGCACTCTTCACTATTAAATGAGAACTGAACTGGTTAAGTAGTTAAGTATCAATTATGAATTTTTACCTGCCCTGGGCCCCCATCCCCTCCCCGGGAAGGGTTGGGCCCCCTTTGCCTATGATATAAAAAAATAAAAATTCCCGACGTGCGGTAAAAGAGATATTTTTGTGCCCCGTTTACCTCCGTTCTAAGGTTATGGTGGAAGGTCCCAAAAGACCTTCATGGCTGCTGGGTGTTGTTTTGATTTTTTCCTGTTATGACCAGGAAACAAGTCTCTGTACCTTGGCCAATTCTGTAATAGCAGTTCTTTCTCGCATCTTTTTTTCCACCATACCAGTGATTCATATATTATATGGATTATATACTAACCCCAACTAACCATGTTTGATTTATGACCCCATGTTTTTTCCCTAAGCGTCTGATTAACATAAGTGTCATCTCCCCCTTTCTTTTTTTTTTAGATATTGGTTCCCGGCAAAAATATATCGATCATTGTTCCCGGTTTATAGTTAGGATGACATCCAAATATTTTACTCCCTTTCCCTAATCTTGAATGTTTTTCCTCTTAGGTTCAGGGGTCCTAGGCCCTCTAGTTTTTTTCCTTTTATGAAGGGGATTATAGCTGATTTGAAAGGGCTTATGTCCTTAAAGTTAAAGACATTTCAAATAGTTGCATAAGAAAATTGTGCCGTGTGTGAAGAAACTTTTGCTAGTTATGGTTTAAAAAAAACATAGATAATTTTTCGAAATTTTTGATTTGACGATAAAATTTAATCTAATTTACAAAAAAAACAAATAGAAGATTTGCTTCTTAAAGTTTAATTTTTTGCCAAGGAAAGGGGCACCCAAAAACCAACTTTTTTTCGCAAATTCCATATTAAAAAATTTCTTTACAAAAGTATTTTTCTTGTTCATCTGGTAGGTATTTATTTGGAGTGGGGTGTCACTTTTGAGAGAAACAGTTTGTAGTAACCAGTTAGTTCTGCTTACTACTAACCAAACTGGCAGAATTAAACTAAGAACTAGTTTTAATTAGTAGTAACCAGAACCGATTAAAAAGAAGAGACACTTATCGGCTAACGTAAATAAAAATACACCTAATGCAAAATCTTCTTAACTCTTGATGTGATAATGTTTAAATTACAAATTTTTGGAGTCGAAATTTGTTTCCTTATTGTGTCACTCTATATAAAAAAATTATTAGCTTAAATCTAGCCCTGACAAATATTTTTTTTAGCAAGTGGTATGACAATGAATATTGTCCCCTCGAATTAACATGTTTACTTAAATATTGATTGTTGATAAGATAATACTTGGCGCCCTCTCAGTTTATTAAGATGTCAAATAATCGGATATCTATTTGCTAATACTTAGAAGAGATTTCCTAATCAAATATAAAAAGTATGTTACAAAAAACAGATTATATTGTTACTGAAAGCTTTTTTCCCGCATATTATAAGTATTTCCTTTAGCTTACGAAAAAACTGTATTGGATATTTATCTATTTGAAAAAATAATAAATATATTAGGAATAATCCCCAATAAGTTTATTTTATTTTTTTTTTAATTTTAAATAAGAGCTTGTAAAGAGCTAAGAGCAAAAAAGGCAGGTAATTTTTTACTTACCGGGCCCACGGCTGATTTTATTGAAATTTTGTATACAGGGGTTTTTTGGGGCGCTGATCACGAATCTGAAGTCAAATTTTGTCGGACTTTGCCGGTTTTTGAGTTATAAATGGGTAAAGTTATTGACTCCGTAAAATATTATGTGTCTCGGTTTTCCCAATATTTCTTACCCGTTCAGCCAAAACCTTAGTACTAATGTTTGGTGATTCTTCGACAATTCTTAAAATTTCTTCCTCTTGCCCTGGTTAAACCGCACGAGGTCGGCCGCAATTACCCTTCCGTCTTTCGCTGAAACTTCCAGTCTTCCTTAGGCGGTTAATCAAATTTAAAAAATATTTTCTTTTGGGATGAAATCGGTTTGGATATGTCTGGACATAGCGTCTAGCGGCTAAACTAGCATTGGAGTCACATTTTCCTAGTTGAGAATTGACAAGTATTTACTGTTTACAATAATATTTAAAACTTACCAAACATCAAAACCATATCCGCCATTTCGGGAAAGGGTACATTTCTTGGTCTATGAGCCATTATGGTTTTATAAGTTGTAAGAAAACACACCAAATACAAATATGTAATTAAAAAATGTAGATTAATTTTAGGAGTAATTGAGAAGCTTGTTAAGAGCGTTAAAAGCGTTTAAATTTGTCACTTTGACAGTATGTAAAAAGTTACTGTGCCTGAGGTCAGCCAATTTGTTTAGAAAGAATTATCTAGATTTTAAAATTAAGATATCTAATAAACGGATTCTCATGCCGACATATTATAAGAATAATTTTTTTACAAAAAGATTGGATAATTAGAATTTTTATAAACTTTATTATACAGGGGTACAAAAAAGTTTTGGTATTTTTAACACATGCAATATACCGCAGGTGGCGCCCTCTGAAGGTATAGCGAATCCGTGAACGGATTTCAATTTTTCGTTCCAAAACCTCCTCACACCAAATTTTAATTTAATATCTTATGAAACACTCGGCTGACTTCAAAAAAACCATTTTATATTTCTCATTTTGACGTCCTGTATATTGAATACCGAGAGTATAATTAAAAAATGGCATAACGAAAGTCGCATTATTTTGGTCGGCAGATGGGCCTCCTTTTCCGGACACCCTGTATAATGACATGAAATATATACATTTTTATTAATAATAAATAATTTCTATAAATTTTTAGAAGATTATTAAAAAAAAAACCTAAAAAGGGTGCTTCTTGCCCTTTAAGGTTTTGGGACTCCCAAATTCGGAATCAGCGATCCAAAAAACGTACCCTAAGAGTATTTTCTGGGTGCCTAAAGACGTTTTCATAAGTTTTTTACAAGATTTAGGTTAAAAAACTCCTAAAAAAGGTTTTTTTTGCATTTTTAGGAGTGATGCCACAAATTCCAAGCTACGGGACTTCGAAATTCGGAATCAGCGATCCAAAAAACGTACCCTAAGAGTATTTTCTGGGTGCCTAAAGACGTTTTCATAAGTTTTTTACAAGATTTAGGTTAAAAACTCTAAAAAAAGGTTTTTTTGCATTTTTAGGAGTGATGCCACAAATTCCGAGCTACGGGACTTCGAAATTCGGAATCAGCGATCCAAAAACGTACCCTAAGAGTATTTTCTGGGTGCCTAAAGACGTTTTCATAAGTTTTTTACAAGATTTAGGTTAAAAAACTCCCAAAAAAGGTTTTTTTTGCATTTTTAGGAGTGATGCCACAAATTCCGAGCTACGGGACTTCAAAATTCGGAATCAGCGATCCAAAAAACGTACCCTAAGAGTATTTTCTGGGTGCCTAAAGACGTTTTCATAAGTTTTTTACAAGATTTAGGTTAAAAAACTCCAAAAAGGTTTTTTTGCATTTTTAGGAGTGATGCCACAAATTCCGAGCTACGGGACTTCGAAATTCGGAATCAGCGATCCAAAAAACGTACCCTAAGAGTATTTTCTGGGGCCTAAAGACGTTTTCATAAGTTTTTACAAGATTTGGGGAAAAAACCCAAAAAAAAGGTTTTTTTGCATTTTTAGGAGTGATGCCACAAATTCCAAGCTACGGGACTTCGAAATTGAATCAGCGATCCAAAAACGTACCCTAAGAGTATTTTTTCTGGGTGCCTAAAGACTTTTTCTAAGTTTTTACAAGATTTAGGTTAAAAACTCCAAAAGGTTTTTTGCTTTTTTTAGGAGTGATGCCACAAATTCCAAGCTACGGGACTTCGAAATTGAACGCGATCCAAAAACGTACCCTAAGAGTATTTTCTGGGTGCCTAAAGACGTTTTCATAAGTTTTTTACAAGATTTAGGTTAAAAACTCCAAAAAAGGTTTTGCATTTTTAGGAGTGATGCCACAAATTCCGAGCTACGGGATTTGAAATTCGAATCAGCGATCCAAAAACGTACCCTAAGAGTATTTTCTGGGTGCCTAAAGACGTTTTCATGTTTTTACAAGATTTGGGTTTAAAAAAACTCCAAAAAAGGTTTTTTGCATTTTTAGGAGTGATGCCACAAATTCCAAGCTAGGGGACTTCGAAATTGGGAATCAGGATCCAAAAACGTACCCTAAGAGTATTTTCTGGGTGCCTAAAGACTTTTTCAAAGTTTTACAAGATTCGGGTTTAAAAAAACCCAAAAAAGGTTTTTTTTACTTTTTTAGGAGTGATGCCACAAATTCCGAGCTACGGGACTGCAAAATTCGGAATCAGCGATCCAAAAAACGTCCCCCAAGAGTATTTTCTGGGTGCCTAAAGACGTTTTCTATAAGTTTTACAAGATTTGGGTTTAAAAAAACCCAAAAAAGGTTTTTTTGCATTTTTAGAGGATGCCACAAATTCCAAGCTACGGACTTCGAAATTGAATCAGCGATCCAAAAACGTACCCTAAGAGTATTTTTTTTTTGGGTGCCTAAAGACGTTTTCATAAGTTTTTTACAAGATTTAGGTTAAAAACTCCAAAAAAGGTTTTTTGCATTTTTAGGAGTGATGCCACAAATTCCAAGCTAGGGGACTTCGAAATTGGAATCAGCGATCCAAAAACGTACCCTAAGAGTATTTTCTGGGTGCCTAAAGACGTTTTCATAAGTTTTTTTACAAGATTTAGGTTAAAAACTCCAAAAAAAGGTTTTTTGCATTTTTAGGAGTGATGCCACAATTCCAAGCTACGGATTTCGAAATTCGAATCAGATCCAAAAACGTACCCTAAGAGTATTTTCTGGCCTAAAGACGTTTTCATAAGTTTTTACAAGATTTAGGTTAAAAACTCCAAAAAAGGTTTTTTGCATTTTTAGGAGTGATGCCAAAAATTCCGAGCTAATTTGGGAAATTCGGAATAAAAGGATCCAAAAACGTACCCTAAGAGTATTTTCGGGGTGCCTAAAGACGTTTTCATAAGTTTTTTACAAGATTTAGGTTAAAAAACTCCAAAAAAGGTTTTTTTTTGCATTTTTAGGAGTGATGCCACAAATTCCGAGCTACGGGACTTCGAAATTCGGAATCAGCAATCCAAAAACGTACCCTGAAAGTAGTCTCCACTTGCAGCGAAATTGGGCACCCAGAAACCGCGTTCTGAATGAACTATTGGCATAATTTAAATCTTTTACTTGTTTTTGATAGGATCTTTATTTTCTCATCACGTCATCGCACGTCTGTAGTATAAAAATTATTATTATATATTAATATTCTTAAATCTGAGCCTGGTTTGGAGTCTAATAGGTAAATGTGGCAATCTTCTTTTTTTAGTAAATAAAATCCTGCTTACAGTTTAATTTCGAAAACAATTTTAACTTCAGAAAGTCAGATTTAATCAAAAATCTAAAATACACCCTAAAAATATGATAGTACGGCCCTGTTTTGGGGCTTTTATGTTTTGACTCCCTCGGGAAGTGCTCCATAATTTTGATGAGTCAAATTAATCACTTCAGTAGTAAAATCTGCGCTTTTCAAAATCTAATATCTCAGATATTACTTGACATAACTCTCTTAATTTTTTCAGAATACTTATGTGAATTTTATTATTTTATGTGAAAGGAGACCAAAGTTATTATAAGGGGAAAAATTAACACAAATTTGATGTACCATTGTGCGCCTTGATATAATAAATATTTAATGACTGCTATTTGAAAATCTCAGTTTTTTTTGTTAGTTTTTTTTTTAAGACAAAGTTTTATAAGTTATGTCACTTTTTCGTGCTGATGAATATATTTGCAGCTATACTGAAATAGATATTTATACTATAAGTCCGGAAAATTAACTTTTACAGCATGAACGAGATTTTTTAAACGAATACTGCAAAGGATTTTCGGAAAATATACAATATTTTGTTTTATACTATACTTTCGAATTTTATATTTTAAAGTAAAAACTCATTTTCAACCTGCTTCGTATATCTACAAAATAATTAATTGACTGCTTTTGAGCACCATGTATAATAATCTAAGAGAAACATCCCACACACTTTTAGTCCTTCCACGATAAACCAAAACTATTTTTTGCAGTGCTCATTGTAGATAAGTTTTTTCATTAAAACTTATTTTTAATCCGTAGAAAGTCTAAAAGCCAAAGATTGGATAAATGAACTGTGATAAGTGGTCGGTTTATAGACGTATCTAACTGGTATTTTGACCCTATAATCCCATTAAATTTTTATGTCCAGTCGACAAATTAAAAAACCTTCTATTAGTTGACACGTATACATCCCAACTAGAAACTAATGCATTCCTGTAATTTAACTGCATTGTGAGAATTTTACATATTTTTTAAAACTTTAATTTGGCGATTTAGATTTATCAGATTTTACAATATATTTATTTTAAAAAAGCTAACAAAACACTGTCACGCAGTTGCTTTAGCCCAAGTGTTTTAGCCTTTAAAAAACTTTTTCCCAAATTTTATTTGGCCGTTGGCAGCCTTTAAAAAAAATTATTATTATTATTATTATTATTTTTTTTAATTAAAATTAATATCAAATAAATAGCAAAGGCACAGTAAAGTTGAAGGTGAGTAGCAGAGAGAGCGTGCAAAAATGCCCTAACTCATTTGCCGGAGAGTAGGGGGGGTTAAACTGGGCGCCACTGCTTTTGGTGCCAGGCCTAGCAGAGACCTTCCAAGATTTAATTGGGAACTCTCGTTCAACTTTACTACCACTCAAAGATAAGAAAAATTTTACTAAACAATATTAACATTAGAAAAAGGAGACACTAGGCGAGCCAAATAAAACACTATATTTAAAACAACTAGTTAATATAATTTATTCTAAATTTGTAATTTAAAGTTTACAAAAAAAAATTATATCAAAATAAAATGGTGAATGCGCAGGTAGAAATTACAAAAAATTTTTTTAAAAGTTTACAAAAAATTATATATAATAAAAATGAAATGGTGAATGCGCTTAATAACTGTTAAAAATTTATACTGAAAAAATAAATTATTTAAATATAAGTCTACAATTTATAAAATATATGAAATATAAAAAATATATATAAATACCGCTTAATATTTACCAATAATTTAGTGACCAGGTGCACCATTTGAAAACCAATAAGATTTAAATACAGATTTACAAAAAGAAATAATTATACAATAAAAATAAAAGAAAGGGCGCAAATAATTTATAACAATATGGTAAAGTTTAAATGGTAGAGTCCCTAAATTGTTTTAAAGATGTTCAAAAAAATTGTTAGTAAGTTAATTTTAATGTTGCCTGTTTTGTCGAATTCCAAGTGATGGCGGTGTGCCAGCCACTACACCGTGAAGAGGATGGTGTCCAAAACAACAAACAACACATTAACAGTGGTCACTTTCTGACCCGTCCCAAGAAAAACTTTACCAATTGATGGCCCTCCAAACCAAAACGAAAACCGTTTCAAAATAATTAATGGCCAAAGCAGAATAATGGCTTCCGTCCGAAGAACCCCAAGATGTTAAGGGGTATTTTCCACTAACACGTGATCCCCGCGGCGTCGAACTGCAAGTCCTGCAATGCAGATTTCTTTCCCGAAACAGCCAAAAGGCAAGCAAACCAAAAAATCCACACAAAACCAAAGGTAACTTAAATCGGGAAAGATTTTTGGGAAATTTGCAGCACAAATCCTATAAAGATGGCTTGAATACCAGTTAGCTGCAAATTTTCCTAGTTCTCGCCTTGAAGAATGACGTGAAAGTGGCAAAACATGGCCGCGGCCCTTCGTCCTTCTCAAAAAACAGTGGTGCTCGCGCATCGCTGCTAATTCTAGGAATTTTCTCGCCTCTGATCGTTACGCATTTTGAGTTGCCTACCCATGCTGCCCAAATATCAATATTAATTTTATAGTAGACAATACTACGAGGGGTAAAAGCAAAGTAAAGCATAAGGTAGGATACCAAATACGATAGAAAGACAGAAGTAACCCAGCAATTACAATCAAATTTGGAGCCTTTTGCCAAAAATAAACTGCAAAAAAAAATGAAAACCGACCTGCATTAAGGTAAACAAACTAAATTATTAAAAACAAACCTAGGAATAAAAACTAACCGTGACAACTCCCCTCTCCTTCGGAAGGAGGAAAACTTCCAGGAAGAAGTTTTACGACGATCATGCGATCACCCAAAGGTAACTAAAAACAAGGCCGGAATCTAGAACTAAGAACATAAAGAGCAAACTAATCATTAAACTGACAGGAGATGACAATTCAGAGGCAGGTAGGCACTAACTAAGCCAGATAGAGATAAAGGAGGTAACCGAGATAAATTAAAAATTCAATAAAAATTAACTCCGAAGGAAGTTTACACAAGATAAAGAAAATATTCGATAAGATAAAGGTAAGGTAAGGTAATACAAAATAAGGTAAGATAAGATAAAGGTAAACCATACTAAAGGCAACAATCGAACAAATCGAAGCTCAGGGAAAGCAAATTCAGGTAAATCTAAGTTGTGACCAAGTACGCCTTGAAGGCAGTAAGCTACTAATATCAAATTAAAGGAAAACGTATTAAAGGTAAATAAACCGAATGGTAAGTAAGAAAAGATAATTAACCCAAAAAAAAAATAATTTTCAGACATTATTTCAGTGACGAACACTCACGGAGTCTCCGGGCGAGCGATGGTGCAGCCACGAGGAATCGATGTGGTAGGAAATCTATGCCAAATATTGCAATAAAATTGGCTGGTCAAAAAAAGATTTCCGTTAAGGTTGCGTCGCAACCAATGCGGCTTGGCGGACCTCGTTCCTTAACCTCACACCGAAGCCCCACAACTACCTCATCCCACACCCAAAAGAAACCGCAAACACCCACCACAGAAATAATAACTGAAAGGTGGAAAACTAAAAGAAAGGTAAGATAAAGATAAGGTAAATAAAGGAATCCCCAACGTTCCACCGTGCAGAGGGGGGCAAAGCTATAGCGCCTGCCAAGCTAAAAAGTACCAGGAAGTACTGCGAGAAATAATAAACAAATTTATAGGGTGTTCTGAATGGTGGCACTACCCCAGCATCTGTCGCAGCTAATAGGCCGAACGCAACCGAGCCAGAACGCAGTAGTGTGGCCCAGCTTAATGTAGTGCCTCATTAGGGTCACTACACCAAACCACACCCCCCGACGCCTGACCTTCCATTTCAGTCTGCTCTTCCAGAGATCAAAAGTTCTCCGGGAGGGCGGCGCTGCGGCACCGCTGTGGCACCAACACCACGCAGCCTGTCAATAAAAAAAAGAAACAACCAAAAAGGTAACCATATCAGAAAATACGCTCTGAAGATCCATTAAGAAACTAAATGCAATGCAATGATAGCGAACAGAAGGTTCACGTAAAAAAAAAAATTAAATTTAAAAAGGCAATAGAAATAAAGCAAAGAGAAGGCAATTAAAAAAAATAAAAATCGAGGTAGTGTGGCTGAAGGCTAACACTATCCCAGCGTTTGTCGGACTTTTACCGACACTAGGTCCCAGTGCAGGATTATTCTAACTAACCAGCAATGTCGAGACTCCCATCATGTTTCGCGCCAAGCTGGATGCCTCGACACCATTGGTTGCCCATCTCTGCAGGGCATGTAAAAAAAATAAACCAAAAAAAAATATAGACAATAAAGATAGTAACCGAAAGCCATAAAAAGTTAAAAATAACAGATATTAATTAATATAACAAATCATTAATATAAGAATCTACAAGTATTTTAGTAAATCATAAAAAAAAGCTTATTCGGCGTCAGAACTCGCATTGCTGTTTGATGGATTATACGGTTTCAGATCTTGTACATGCCAGATACCCTTGTCCTGACCTTTTTGATCTTGTAATTCATAGGTACAGGTTCCAGTTTTGCGCTTAACTGTGTACGGTCCTACATAAGCAGGAGCCAATTTGGCACTATAATAATTTACTGCATCAGAGATACTTTTATTTTTCCGCCAAACCTTTTGACCAGGAACGTAGTCGACTGGTCGTCTGCGTAGGTTATACCTTTGTTGGTTTCTAGCACGAGAAGAACTAATCTTCTGTTGCACCTCTTGATAAAGTTTGGCAAACGCAGTTTGTCTTTTCTTGACAAAATCGCCAGGATCCAAATTGATATTGGGGATCTCTTCAGCAAAGTCCTGACCATACAGCTTATGTTCTCTGCCAAAATTGAGAAAATAGGGAGTAAAACCGGTAGTTTCGTGGCGAGAGGTACGCATGGCACAGCCGATGGCGGCTAAATTTTCATCCCAAGTGCGGTGATTTTCATTTTTAATGTAAGAACGTAGCATAGTCTTCACAACTCTGTTGGCACGTTCAGTCGGATCAGCTCGAGGATAGTAGGAAGCTGTATAGAATATTTTAGTCTTATAACGTTTGCAGAGCTCTTGAAACTCTTTAGATTTCATCTGCACACCATTATCGCACATTAAATATTGAGGAGTTCCATATAACAGAAAAATACCTTCTTCAACTTGTTTAGTTAAAGATTTCGCAGTAGCTGAGCGAGATGGAAACAAAGCAGTAAATTTGGTGAAGTAGTCATTAACCACCAGAACGTAACAATTACCAGATTTCGAACGAGGGAAAGGTCCAATGTAGTCAAGGCTAATACACTGCCAAGGTTGGTTTATGGTCGGCCGTTCACCCATTAGACCAGCAGGAGGTTTTTGTTCAACTTTATTTTGGGCACAGATCTTGCAACCTTTAACATATCTAGTTATGTCATACCTCATTTTTGGCCAATAGTAACGCTGACACGCCTTCCAATATGTTTTAAATACGCCGACATGTCCTGCAGCAGGAATGTCGTGACATCGCTGTTAGTATTTCTTGCCTTTTGTCCTTGGGGACAACAATTTTCCAGGAACTGGATGGAGTCGAAAGTTCTGGATAGGTGGTTTTGACATATTTATACAATAGGTTATTTTCCACACGCCAAGAAGGGAATTTATCTGGACGTTGTTCAAGTCTTGAAAACATGCTGATATACCATTTATCCGCAGTAGAAGAGAGTGAGCCATCATTGGTGACGTCGGAATCAATGGTTTCCACTGAAACTGGAACAGAACGACTAAGAAAGTCGGCCACGGTGTTTTCTTTTCCGGGACGGTGAACTAAAGTGAAATCATAGGGTTGAAGACGGAGCGCCCATCGCGCTAAACGACCTTGTGGGTCTTTTAACCTATGTAACCACAATAAAGAATGGTGGTCCGTTATCACAGTAAAGTGTACTCCTTCCAAATAGTGTCGCAGTTTTTCTACACTCCAGATCACACTCAAGCATTCTTTTTCAGTCACAGTGAGCTTCATTTCCTGCTTCGTAAGTGAACGTGATAAAAAGCAAATAACCTTTTCGCCATCATCGAACGTTTGTGTAAGCACAGCTCCAAGTCCAAATGAGCTAGCATCTGTCTGCAAGACAAAAGGACGATTAAAATCAGGGCACGTTAGAATTGGTGCCGAGACAAGAGCTGCCTTAATCGACCTGAAGGCATTGTCACAGTCAGAGGACCATACCCATTTGACATTTTTCTTAGTAAGATTCGTCAAGGGAGCTAAAGTGGACGAAAAATTAGGAACAAAACGTCGATACCAAGATGCTGTACCTATAAATCGGCGAATTTCTTGCACGTTGCGAGGTGGTGGAATTTTTACAATGGCTTCTACTTTTTCTGCGTCTGGACGTAGACCTTGTCGATCGACAACATAGCCCAAATATTTTAATTCTGGTCTACAAAACTGGCATTTTTCAATAGAAACTATAAGTCCCGCCTGGTGTAATCTGTCAAAGACTAGACCCAAAAGACGCAGATGTTCATCAAAGTCCTGAGAAATAAGTACGATATCATCAAGATAGACCATCACATACGGTTCAAGATCAGCTCCAAGAACAGTATCTACGATACGTTGCCAAGTAGCTGGGGAATTGGACAAACCAAATGGCATCCGCCGAAATTGATATAGCCCTCGTCCGGGAACAGTAAATGCGGTATATTCACGAGATGACTCACTTATAGGGACAGTCCAAAAGGCAGATTTTATATCTATAGAACTTAGGAATTTAGCATCTCTAAGGCGATCTAAAATAGCCGAAATATAAGGAATTGGATAGGCATCCTTCTTAGTTACAGAATTCAGCAAACGATAATCGCAGCAAAATCTGTAGGAACCATCCTTTTTACGAACCAGACAGACTGGACTAGACCAAGCACTCTTGGAGGGTTCAATAACACCTAACTCCAACATATGTTGCAACTCCTCATCAATGATCTTTTGCTTAAAAGGAGATACGGGATAGTATCTTTGCTTGATAGGTTTAGTACCAGGTTCTACTTCGATCACGTGTTCAGCTACCTTACAACAACCGAGACCCGAGCCCATCAAAGTAAGTTTTTCTTGCACTAGATTATCCAGGGCTTCTCGCTGTTCTCTACTAAGTGTGCTTTCGTCTTGAATACTACAAATTGGAGTTTGCTCCGAGTTTTCAGCAAAATGCCAAATATCCTGATTTAAATCTGGGACTATTTCCATGCTTTTCCAGAAATCGATGCCTAAAATGAGCTTATGAGAAAGTTCCGGAAGAACCAACACATCAATCAAACGAGTCTTTCCCATTAGACAGAAAGGAACTTGCAAATAACCTATACTAGAACAGCTCTGTCCATTAGCTACTGTACATGTTGTTTTGGTACCTAAAAGTCGCAAACCTAAACGCTGCAATAACTCGTATCCAGGTAGACCAACAATGGTTCGAGTGGCTCCTGAATCTAATAAACCTAGAATGGGAGTACCAGAAACTGTTACCTCTAAATACGGTCGTTGATCACCGTGCGCATGACCTATAATAAAATCTAACAGCATTTTTGCCGGAAAACTTGAGTTTTTAGTCGACAAAAGAGTATTGGGAGATGTCTCACGACTATCTATTGACTCTCCCGATGCGCGTTTCCCGAACTCGTGCATTTAGGACAATTTCTAACGGTAACGTTCGGTGTTCCACAACGAAAACAATGAGTTTTTCGAGGGCTGGTACAATCACGGTTATAATGACCTGTTTTTTGACAATTCCAACAGGTAACTTGTGGTTGGCTTCTACCAGGAGGGGTGGTATGTCTTATCTCCTCGATATTTCCAGATGATGTACTTTCTGGAAGTGCATCTGCTAGATCGGAAACAAAAGCAAAATCCGGCTCTACAAATCCGTGTCGTTTCCTAGATGGAGGTACATAATTGTCGGCTCGGTACTTCTTGGCCTCAAGTTTTAAACATTCTTTCTCCAATTCCTCAATAGAATTAACCACGGGTAACTGCGTAGTGTAAAACGGAGCTAAGTTTCTTGAAACAATATCCAAAATGACTTCCGGCGACAACGACCCATAGCGACGACATAAAGCGTGCATACTAGACAAGTAGTCCACTATACTTTCAGAAGGATCTTGAGTTCGCTCTAAAATTTCCTTAAACAATCTAGCACGATAATCTGGTGGCTCAAAATGCGTACAAAGAAGTTCTGAGAGACCTTGCCAGTCCGAAAATCGAGCACGGTTTGAACGATACCAGTTCAGCGCCTTTCCGGCAAATAGATCTATAGCTGAATCATACAGTTCGCGTTCTGATACATTGCGAGCTATCCTTAATTCTGTAACTCGTTCCAGAAAACTGTGCACCGACATGCTCTTTGGGTCTCCAGTAAATTTAACATTCCACTTGTCGATTCGTGCCGATTTAACATATGAAACCGGTACTGTGTGGGGAGTAGAAACAGATGCTCTGTTAGTATGTCTACTTGTTACTGAAGAAGCGTCAGAATCTGAGTCCTCTGATCGCGCTGCATCTAACAATTGGCTTAAGTTCGGATCTTGTCTGGAAACATTTTCCAATTGATCCAGGGCGGTGAGAATTTCCACTATTAACTTCGCCCGCGCATCAGCCTTTTCAGGTGTTAATCCAGTTAAGGGGATACGATCAACCCTATTTAACAGGTGTACCAGGCGCGATTGCGACCTGTCAAATTTATTTTTGGCACTAGCGCCAGAAACAGATTTTAGCGACGATACGGTCTTTTTTAAGGTATCTTGAACATACCTCACCTCGTCATCAAATTCGAGGTTATATGGAGGATAACTCAGGGTTTTCTTCTTCTTTTCCAAATTAATTAGGGGGCGCAGTGAAGCCCTCAGGCTATCCACGGTTTGGGAATCCTCTGCAGGTATTCCACGAATTTTAAGTTCATACAAAAGCATGTCCTTTTCAAGGTAATTAATCTTCATCGTATAATCCATTTTTTGTTTTTAGCGAGGTAACTCAATACAAAAAAAAATATAGGGCAATAAAGAAATCAAATAAACTTTAAATAAAAACTTTAAAAGTTAAAGTAAATAAGAGGGGATAATCAGAGCAATATTTCAAAAATATTAAACGAAATATTAAAAGAAATGACCATATAAACAAGGTAAATCAAAAATAATCAAATTAATTTGCAAGGTAAGCACTCTTAATAAAAGCGGCAGATCAAAATCAATAAAGTAATATCAAAGTGAAAACGCAAAGGTAAATAATCAAAGTTAAATACGATATAAAGAAAAATAGATCAAGGCAATATAAATTTTACGAAATAATAATAAATAAGTAAGGTATAACTGCAATGATATAAAAAAATACAATAAAAGTTAATTAAGGTTAGTAAAATTAGTACCATGCAAAATAAATATTTGGCTACACCTAATGTTTGTTTTAAATCTCCTTTTTTTTTTTTTGCCCCACGTTGGGCGCCAAATTTGTCACGCAGTTGCTTTAGCCCAAGTGTTTTAGCCTAAAAACACTTTTCCAACTTTTATTTGGCCGTTGGCAGCCTTTAAAAAAATATTATTATTATTATTATTTTTTTTAATTAAAATTAATATCAAATAAATAGCAAAGGCACAGTAAAGTTGAAGGTGAGTAGCAGAGAGAGCGTGCAAAAATGCCCTAACTCATTTGCCGGAGAGTAGGGGGGGTTAAACTGGGCGCCACTGCTTTTGGTGCCAGGCCTAGCAGAGACCTTCCAAGATTTAATTGGGAACTCTCGTTCAACTTTACTACCACTCAAAGACAAGAAAAACTTTACTAAACAATATTAACATTAGAAAAGGAGACACTAGGCGAGCCAAATAAAACACTATATTTAAAACAACTAGTTAATATAATTTATTCTAAATTTGTAATTTAAAAGTTTACAAAAAAAATTAAATTCAAAATAAAATGGTGAATGCGCGGTTAAAGATTACAAAATTTAAATTTATAATTTAAAAGTTTACAAAAAATATATATAATAAAAATGAAATGGTGAATGCGCTTAATAACTGTTAAAAAATTTATACTGAGAAAAAATAATTATTAAATATAAGTCTACAATTTAAAAATATATGAAATATAAAAAATATATAAATACCGCTTAATTATTTACCAATAATTTAGTGACCAGGTGCACCATTTGAAAACCAATAAGAAAATTAAGATTTACAAAAAAAATATTACAATAAAAATACAAGAAAGGGCCGCAAATAATTTATAACAATATGGTAAAAATTTAAAAGGTAGAGTCCTAAATTGTTTCTTGAAATGTGTTAAAAAAAAATTGTTAGTAAGTTAATTTTTATGTTGCCTGTTTTGTTGAATCCAAGTGATGGCAGGTGTGCCAGCCACTACCCCTGTGAAGAGGATGGTGTCCAAAACAACAAACAACACATTAACAGTTGGTCACTATCTCTGACCCGTCCCAAGAAAACTTCCACCAAATTGATGGCCTCTCCAAACCAAAACGAAAACCGTTTCAAAATAAATTAATGGCCCAGCAGAATAATGGCCCGTACGAAGAACCCCAAGATGTTAAGGGGTATTTTCCACTAACACGTGATCCCCGCGGCGTCGAACTGCAATTCCTGCAATGCAGATTTCTTTCCCGAAACAGCCAAAAAGGCAACGCAAACCAAGAAAATCCCCACAAAACCAAAGGTAACTTAAATCGGGAAAGATTTTTGGGAAATTTGCAGCACAAATCCTATAAAGATGGCTTGAATACCGTAGCTGCAAATTTTCCTAGTTCTCGCCTTGAAGAATGACGTGAAAGTGTAAAAGATGGCCGTTGGCCCTTGTCCTTCTCAAAAGTAACAGGGTGCTCGCGCATCGCTGCTAATTCTAGGAATTTTCTCGCTCTATCCTGTTACGCATTTTGAGTTGCCTACCCATGCTGCCCAAATAACAATGTTAATTTTATAGTACACAATACTACGAGGGGTAAAAGCAAGTAAAGCATAAGGTAGGATACCAAATACGATAGAAAACAGAAGTAACCCAGCAATTACAATCAAATTTGGAGCCTTTTGCCAAAAATAAACTGCAAAAAAAATGAAAACCGACCTGCATTAAGGTAAACAAACTAAATTATTAAAAACAAACCTAGGAATAAAAACTAACCGTGACAATCCAGTATCTGATGTTTTAAACGTTTGGTTCATTGTTTAATGTGAAGGTGCATTCGTCACTAAAACAAATATTGCGTAAGAAGTCCCTATCGTTATTCGCCATTTCCATAACTTCAAAACAAAAATCTGCTCTTCGGATATCATCGTCTTCCCTTAATTCCTGATGTCTTTGATATTTGTACGGATGATATTTATATTTCTTTAATTTGCGTAGTACTGTGCTGTGATCCTTTCCTACAACTTTGCCAAGAAGCCTGGTGCTAATTCCTTTATTTTCTTCTACATGAAGTAAAACATCTAAATCGGCATTATTTTCTTGAGCTCTTCCATCGAGTACATTATTATTTCGCTCTAAGCAGTTGCATTTATTAATAACAGTACCATTTGTCCCAAACTTATGAACGATATTTTGAACTGTTGTCTTACTTGGGATGTGTCTGTCAGGAAAAAACGTAGAGAACATGTCGGATACTCTTTGATAACTATTTTCCATGTAATACCATTTAATCATTGTTATTTTCTCTTCAATACTGTTAAACATTTTGAAATAACTAATACAAAGTAAAACGTCAATTAAAAAGTTGACAAGACATTTAATTTATTACTGGTGGATTCATTAAGGTATGTAGCAGATATGCAACGATTTTACAAATAGTTTCTCTTAAATAACTTTTAATTGCCTTATCAGAAAAAAACGAAATTTAGTACATGAGCTAATCTTATCAACGTCTTCAAAATAGTAAAATACAATTTTGTTGTAAATTCAATAGGGGAGCCAATATTTCAATGTATCAAAATTTACATGGGATTTTCTATGGCCAGTCTGGCGATGCACCACCAGGTATAACCTGTTTTATATAATTTACTTAAAAGTATATTTTTGTTTTATACATTTTTTTGTAACTCTTTTAGTTTTTGAGACTTTTGCTTTTTTTATTTTAAATTTAAATCGTTAATATCTCAAAAACTAAAATGGCTAAAATTTTATTTAAAAAATGCCGTAGTTTTGATAATATACTTTTTTTCCCTAAAAGTAATAGTTTTCGAATTATATTAAAAAAAAAACATTTTTTAACGATTTTTTTCAAGGTAAAAAAAATGCAATTTGAACCCGCTGAGCTGAGGCAGCAGTCCGCCTTTGAATGGACTATAGTTCATAGTAATATAAAAAAAAAACGTTTTATGCGTATCTCTTATTGGCTTGGTTTCTTGCGGTGGCCTCCCGGACTAATACGCCTGACACGAAATGCCCAAAAGAAGTGCTGTCTTAAGTTGACAGCAGGACTGGTTAAAGTCCATAAGATATTGACCTAATAATATTAAACCCCTTACAAAATGGTTACATAGGAAATGCATACTGCATTTTTTTTACTAACGAATTGAATATAAACCCAAGTATGCTTAAAGATACTTTTCTTTTTGAACTACCTCAAATAAGAATAAAACAAAAATGTGTCGGGCCGGATCAGTCGCTTAACGCATCACAAGTCGCATGTTTGTGCAATTTCTTAAGAGGGCATTTACGCTACACCTTAGGGGTCGGGCGAAAGGACGCGGAGACGGTGGGCGGAGACTAACAAACTCCCACTACCACAATTTTCGTATAGCCGCATTAAAAATATTATATTTTATTTAGGTTTTTCCAAATTCGGTGTATCGATGCGATGTTGTTTCCGATTGCAAGTCTACAGGAGATAACGTTTTTCGGTAACTATTTTTCACTTAAATGACATAAATTATACACCATTTTAAAGGTAAGGAGATAATCTATGCCTCTGCTGTAACGGATTTTTAAAATATGAATCGAGCTAAGAGAAAATAGTATCTTAACATAACCGATTTTAGGGTGACTTTCACTCAAGATTATATTAAAAACTAAATCCAAATTTAAAATACTATTACAGCAGAAGCATAGAATAAAGTGTTGGCATTCATATAGTTTTTGAAAAGTATCGATAACTTATACCGTTTTTAAGAAAAATATTATGCCCCGAACCCCAAATTGGATCAAATGGACTCTTAATGGGTGAGTTTTTCATCAACTGTACAGTAACGGCCATTAAATCTTGGGCAATTCTTTTTCCCTTTCGTAAAATCGGCTTATGCCACCTTCTACTGAATATAAATACCTGTTGAAAAACCCAATAAAAAAACAGGTGTCCGTTGTCAGTGTCTAAAAATATTTTTTTAAATGCAAAACTTAGCTTTAAATCAAAAAGTATCAATTGTTTATTATATTGAGCAGAGAGGTTGGCCAAAAAGGGATGTGGCGAAAGAGCAACATCCAAAAAAGTACTATTCATTTTGTTAAAAAAATGGCAGGAAACACACTTCTTTGAGAGAAGAGCTGGAAGTGATCGCCCCAAACTATCGAATTAAGAACAAGACAATAATTTAGTTAATTTTTTGAGAAACCAACCATTTAAATCTGTAGTTACACCAAAAATGAAAAGCGATTTCCCAGCATCGGTTGGAACGGCACGGCGAAGAATAAGGCAAATATCCGAATTGCGCTGCCACCCGGCAGCCATAAAAACGTTTTTAAGAAATGCAAATAAAGAACAACGTATTGGATTTGCTCTACAATTTTACTTGGAAGCTCCGATTTTTTGGGAAAATATTATATTTACCGATGAAAAAGTGTTTTAGTTGTGCTACAATAGAATACTGTTTATATGTAAACGAACTTAAGGATAAAATTTTAGAGGTGTGGAATGAGTTACGAGAAAATCCGGACCACGCCCGGGTTTTGGTCCATTCGATGCCTCGATAACTCTGTCTTAGAAAAAAACGGGGCCGCAACAAAATATTAAATTTGTTTGGAAGTATATTTAAGTTTGTTTGAATTTATTTAAATGTTGCCTAATTTATAAATTTGTTACTTTTTATAAAATATAAATATTTTTGCCTCAACCGTCAAAAAATGTTAACATTTTTATACTATTTTCAAGTGCAAAAGATATCAATTCTCATACCGTACAAAAAAGTGCTCATTGCTTAGCAACACTTTTAATCCTAGCATAAAAAGTGTAACTTTTAATTCTATAATTAAAAAAAACGATTTTTGAATAACTAAATGTATTATTTTGACTTGGTTGGAGAAAAAATATTATATATCATACGGACTAAAAGTGCTTATTAATCCTGCACTTTTAATCCTTTTAATATAATATACTATTCTTTTACATTTTGCTTTATTTATAGTAATTAAAAGTAAAACAAGGTAAAAAGGGCGGTTTAGAAAAATTGGCAGGAAACTCAAAATTTGACATATTTTTTGCCCAAGATTTAATGCCGTCACTGCACCTCTCCCCTCTCCTATATTCTTTGGATGTGTGTTGTCGTTAATAATTTAAAATAGACCTTCGTCTCTTTCCTCAGGTGTTTACAAGGTAATGCAACATTTAAAAATGTTAAAGTATTTGGAAAAACACAAAATTAACTATACACGACAGACAGTACAGATTCCATCACAAGAAATTCACAGCTTATCTTTTTTATTTATTTTACATAACTGAAATCAATTTCTCAAGTGTCCTGGAAAATCCCAGATCGTTTCCCTTAACATAGCTTAAACCTTTAAATAAATCTAGCATAATGCGAAGCGTCCTTGCTTCCTACGGCCTTCTACCCAAATATTGTTTTTGGCTTTTTAGTGTCTTTTCAACTTAGGTATTGTAGACCAAATTAACACTAGATTACACCAACGATCTTTTTTCTTTCACTATCTGTCTTATTCATAATTTTAGCTACAATAGTACCCTTTACTCTAATATTTAATATTTTAAGCCAGTTTTGACACGGTTATGCAAATAAATTTATTACAATACCTTTAATTATTCTTTTGAGATTTTATTGCCAATAATATTTCTCAAATTAATATCTCAAAAATACAATCATACTCATCCTTACTCATAAGCGGCCAGGGTCTGTAGAACAAAAGGTCTTTTAACCCTTGTAGGCGTAACTGTTGAAAATGACCTCAATTGGTACAGACACATTATAGCCATAGCACCTTTGAAAAATCCTGATTTCTTTCGAGCCAAAATGATTTTTTTTCATGTCATTGCAACTGTATACAGGGTGTCCTGATAAGGTCGTCCTCCGGCGATATCTCGAGAACCCATGATCGCATAGCTTTCGGAAAAATATTTATAGTAAAATCGACCTCGAGAAAATGTTAGAAATTATTTTCAAGTTTCTAATTCTGCCGCTAGAGGGCGTAAAACTAAGAACAAAATTAAAAACACGGATTATTTAAAAATATGTCATAATAACTTATGTCGTTGATAGTTTTCTCACAAACTATGTAAAAAAGGAAACTTGCTTCTTTTAAGAGTTTTTTCCTAACCTGTCAAATATAGGAAAGGAGGAGGAGCAAATGTACATTTGAAAAAAATTGAATAACTTTGTTTCGGCTTAACCGATTTTGATAAACTAGCTTTTGTTTAAAAGAGCTTTTACCAGGACTAATGATAAAAAACTGGTACAATAAATTTATTTTTTTGTTTTATCCCCAGAGACTGATTTGTGTTAAAGTTATAAATTTTGTCATTTTTTTCGAAAAATTTAAATACAATGGTATTATTTTTATGAGCCCATTAAAAAGAGCATAAAAAAGTAAAGAAACTGGTGAAAACGGCATTTTAATATCTTAATTAGTTCTCGAGTTATTGCCGAAAAACTGCATTACTCGTAATCTTACCCTGTTTTAAGCTGTCAGTCAACGCGGCGTTTTAATTAAGAGTGCCATGACAACAACAACCATTTGTTTCTCTGCTAATATTAAATAATATCAATAATAACAACACTAATACTAATAATAATAACGATAAACTGGGTTAAACAAGAAATAAATTTAAAATTATCAGGTTTGACAAATAATTCACTTGTCATTTTTTGACGTCCCGGTTTTATGTGATTTTTGGCGACCCGGCACCCTCGATTAAAACGCCGCTTTGTTTATCTGACAGCTTAAAATAGAAAAGGATACGAGTATTGCAGGTTTTTGGCAATTACTCGAGAATTAATTAAGATATGGATATGCGGTTTTCACCAGTTTCTTTATCTTTTTATGCTCTATTTAATGGCTTATAATAATAATACCATTGTATTTAAATTTTTCGATAAAAATGACAAAATTTATAACTTTGACACAAATCAGTCTCCGGGGATAAAACAAAAAAATAAATTTATTATACTAATATTTTATCTAAAGCCGTGGTAAAAGCTCTTTCAAATGAAACCTCGTTTATCAAAATCGGTTAAGCCGAATAAAAGTTATTCAATTTTTTTCAAATGTACATTTGCTTCTCCCTCCTCCCTATATTTGACACGTTAGGGAAAAACGCTTAGAAGAAAAAAGTTTTCTTATTTTACATAGTTTGTGAGAAAACTATGAACGACATAAATTAATATGGCATATTTTTAATTAATCCATGTTTTTAATTTCGTTCTTAGTTTTACGCCCTCTAGCGACAGAATTAGAAACTTGAAAATAATTTCCATCATTTGCTCAAGGTCGATTTTACTATAAATATTTTTTTCCGAAAGCTATGCGATGAAGGGTTCTCGAGATATCGCCGGAGGACGACCTTATCAGGACACCCCGTATATTGTGTTCAAAAAGTCCCGGACTCCCTCGATATTTTAAAAAAGCCGGCTCTAATCAAAAAATAGTTTAAATAAAAGTTGTAAATCTTTGTTATTTTGCCATAAAAAAATATCGCAAGTATACAGGGTGCTTCACAAACACGGAATAAACCGATGTTGTGTTTTTTTTAATAAGATAGTATTATTTTTAATTTACTTTCTGTGTCTATGCAAAACTTTGGCCCTGGTTCCTGTTTGATGTCCTATACCTAAATCGATCAGTTAAAAAAATATGAGGTTACTTTTATTAAAATAATAAATACAGTAATTTCGAAAAAAAAACTAATTTACTTAAGTGCTAAAAATGGCCTCCTAAACAACTTGACAATGCCACAAGTTGTAATAAAATTTATTAATAACATTTTGAAGCATAACTGGAGTTATCAATTCACATTCGGTCACAATATTTCTGGTTTTGTTGTAAACACTTTATTATTCAAATGACTTTAGAGGAAATAGTCCAAAGGCGTAAGGTCAGGGGAACTCGCTGGCCATTCTATTTCACCTCTTCTGCCGATCCACCTATTAAGAAAAGTAGCATCTGAAAATTTCCTTTCGTTTATACCGAAATGTGCAGAGGCTCCATCTTGCTGAAACCATGTTGATTGTAAATTATGACCTCTTCTAATTATTCCACAGGCCAACAAAAAGATTTTTTTTGAAAACTTTTTCACTTTAATGGCTGGTGTTGGATTTTTATGTCCTGAATCCAAATCTGATCTTAGTTTTTTTGCATCACCCATAGTTTCTGAGCAATCTTCTTTTTGTTATTTAAACTACCTACACCGAGAAAAAAAAAGTGTTAAGACAACAAAAAAAAACTTGATTTAACACTTTTTGCACTTTAAATACAAGGGATAGTTTTTAACTGTCAAAAGAAGCATAAATAAATGTTACATTTCATATCTTGTTCCAATAATTGGAAACTGTCGTTCGAAAGAAACCATAACTTTCAGGGTGATATAAAAAATTTAATCAATTTAACATTTAAAGAATGTTGAAGAAAGTATTAAGGAATATTAGTTAGAACAAAATATACTATTCACCTGATTATATATGTACATTAATTCAATGAATTAGCATTTTAAAAGAAATGCCAAAATTATTTTTCAGGATTGTAAATGTACGTTGACTGAATTGATATGGATGTTGAGTTGCGCAATATATTGTTTTAAATTAAAAGTTTTGCATATTGTATCAAGATTGTTGAATGTTAAATAAAACAACACTTTTCTTTCTTCAATAATTTATTTTCATTCTTCTAACACTTCTTTTTTTTTAGTCCAACAGTCTTATAAATATTGGTCTTATTTCTATAGAACATTTCTGGTTATTAAAACAATAACTTTAAACAAGATAACTTATTAATATCAACTTAAAACTATTCTTAAAAACTAATTTTTAAGTTATGCATCTTACATTCAGATTCATACTAAAAAAATAATAATAAGAGAAAAATATACAGGCTGTGTCCTAAGTACAGTACAAAACTTCGGAGTGTAATTCATAAGGTGGTTTTAAGAAAAAAAGTTTCCATGAACATGTTATGTTCGAAGTTGCGCCGTTTCTGAAATACGGTTGTTGGTTAAATTTGAAATTTTATTTTTAAATGTTTCATATTATAACTTTTACTGAAAATTATCAGATGATAAATCAAGTTGCTCAGAACTTTACAAAAACTTGGTTTTAGGTAGATCTCGTCAACATGAATAACTTTTTTCCTATAAAGATGGAGTGAAAAATGATTCGTTCTCGAGATACAGGGACTGCAAATTTATCGAAAACGGTCATCTTTAGCGTTGTTAAGCAAATATACCTTTTTATACTTAGAAGAAATGTAGGAATACTCTTTGTTCTTAAAAAGTCCCAGAAGTTCGCTGTCTTTAAATATTAGTCCTTAGTTCGTGGGTTGGGGATCGGATTAAGTCACAATTTTATTATGTGCGACGTTTAGTGATTTCATGTCCGCTTTTTTAATTGTTTGACATTCGCATACATGTAATTGTAGTATTTGTGTATATATTATTGTCTCTCTGTGGTTGGTGTATTTATGATGGAGTTAGAGACGGAATGCACAGACACTAAATTATTTGGTCGTTGAAAAAGTGGTAATAAATCACGAAACTCAGAAATGACGCAACTCCAGGCATATTATGTACATAGGAACTTTTTTTTTAAGACGATCTAACGAATCATCCTCTGAAGATTCGTACTGTAGTGGGGAAACACTCTGTGTTATCAGAAAACAACTAACAAAATGAAGAAATGAGGAAAGCAGTAATAATTAGGTAAAAGCAGCTTTTACATAAGAATAAACAATTTTTGATTTAAAATGTGTATTGGAAAAGGCGAGTTGTTGTGTAACATACTCCATTCCAAACAAAATAAATCCGTTAGCTTTTCAACTTCATATGCATGAAAATGTTCATTAAAACCTAATGTATTTAATTTATTCATAACAAAATAAACTGTTTTCAAACTATCTTTAACTATAATCGAACAAATAATACCAAAAAGCGGGTAAAAATGTTTGGAACCTATTAACAAAACTAAATTAGAAGTATATTTAAAACCATTAACATTAACCCACGTAACAGAACAATAATCATCAGTCAAATTAGAATTCAAAAATGTTTGCAAAATTTGAAAATTCGGACAGTCTGGGACAAAGCTTAGATCTTCGGATCCACATTCAAATACATCTTTAAAGCCTCTTTCAGATAATAGCCTATGACACATGTTTAATTGATTTTTAATAGCTAATGTATATAATATATTTTTTCTCGAACTAATGGCATTTGCAGTTGCTTTGAATTGCTTGTGCCTGGCTTCAAAACGCATAGAGGATACATTATTTAAAGGGCCAATTTTAGCTAATAAGCCTGGATAATGAACCAAAAAATGATGTTTTGGCTTTAACTTTCCAAAGTATTCTATATATAATGAGTGATGCTCAGCTATAATGGTTTCAAGAAGATTGGCATCTTCTGCAGTTATAACTCTACTTGTAACTATATCGATTATTTCCAGTAAACTCAAATATAAATCCCATAAACGGTTATCAACAGGAACCAGGTCACCAATAAGAAGACATAAATTTCGTACAAATGAATTCATCTCAGAAGCACTAAAAATTATATACTTCTGTAGTATCTGCGATTTAAGTATGCTGGGAGGTCGATTTTTATCAAGAAAGTTGTGAAACTGTAGGCGGGTATTTAACATTTCAAGAGTAAAAAATTTTTCAATAAATATAAAATGATGAAGAATATTTCCTAAGTCATATCTACAAACGCCCTCGAAAATGTCATGCATGACATCAATGGACAAATTCTGAGTCAAATGGAAATTTGGTAACTGATGCCAAACACACTGCTCTTTTATTCCAAAATTCTGATCTCTTAAATCCATTTCATAGTTTTCAGCTGTACGTAAGAAACCTCTATTTTCAGTAGTATTTAAGCTACATTCATTTTTATTAATTCGACAAAATCTGCAGTAATGATTTGCACTAAAACTAAGATTCAATCCTAAAATGGAATGAATGCCCAAATTATCACCTAAAATCAAAGCAAGTGTAAAATAAACACGTGTTGTACCTGTTTTCGTTTCTATTGCTAATCCGTCTGTTTCTAAAGATTTTAAGTCCTTAAGAAGATACTGAAACATTTTATCATTACCATATGATTTTACATCATTGGAAAAACACAACTGGACTAAAAATATATTTTCCAAAAGTGAAGAATACTGTGGAGGCAAACAACCCAGAGAAAAATAAACACCACAAATTTTATAAACGCCAGCATGACTTCCTAGTGGGTTCCCAACTTCAAAGTCATCTGCGTAAAGTAATATAGGAAGAACCATTTTCGAATTATGATTTTTCAATATGTCTTTCCACAGTGTTCCCTGAACCAAGTTGTAAATTGAACTAGAAGAACTATCGTTTTCGATATAAGCACAAATCGTATCGAAAACAGATGGTAATTCTAAAAATTCTTTTAATGTTTTTTTAATAGGAATGTATTGATATGTATTATTATTAATTTCAGCTACCCTCCTTGACTCAACTCTTATATCATTTATTATTTGACCTACAGTAACCGATATGGGTTCAATTAATTTATCACTATTTTTTAGCTGTTTAAACCGAAAGTATTCGGAGCCATAATCTTTAAATATATTACTTAAACTATTAACCATTTCCAAAATTTCATCGTTAAGACCTGTGCAGGAAATGAGTTTCTTTCTTAGAATATCTAGAGGATCAGTTAGTATGACAGATACATCTTGAATAACATCATGTACTAGGTTTCTTGGAAAAGAATAATTACTATACAGTTTTGAAACGAACAACATGCTATTATGCGCAATACAATTTTTGAAATCATCAAGAGTTGTCTGAGGATCTGAAGTTGAAGAAGGTAGATCAAAATGTTCTATAGGGATATCAGCATTATTGCAGGGAGTTTGTAATCTGGGAGAGGCTTTACAGATCTGTTTTAATGATGAATTTTCATTTTTATGTTTTAGTATAAGGTGACTTTTGAAAATATACATATTTTGAAACATTCTTGAACAATTAGGTTGCTTACAAGGAAACTGTCTAATGTGATTATGTCTCAGTTTAATATGTTTCATTAAAACATTTATATCATTATCATTAAAATGACAAACGGGACAAGACAACATATTTGGTTAAACTATGAACACCTACTGAGTTACTATCAAACACATACCTATTCTAATGACTGTTCCATATCTTGTAATATAGTCATTACTGCAGGCAATACCACAGTAGATGAGGAAATTCTGTACAATCCTTTCTCCAGTACTAACCAGATGTGTTCAGACTCTTTGGGATAACTCGCATTTAGTGCATGAAATGCCTTAAATGTAAAATCCAAAGCTTGTAGCACAGATACGGTACGGTGAAATCTATTGTCGATAATTAGGTATGAATCCGTTATGTCACTAAAGGAATGTCCTACTACAATAATGTACGGCTGGCTAGTCAGCTTAAACTCATGGAGCTTTTCTCTTCTTTTGTAATGAATTCCTGTATATTTCCACAAATCTGTAAATAAATTTATATATTTTGAAATACCGTCAAATTAAAAAACAGGATACTGTGGCATTTTAGTTTCCATTAAGCTGGTGTCTTCATATTGATTAAGGAAAAACTTACTGGCACTAAGTTGATGAAACTTTCTTGAGCTTCGATTGTGCTTGGTTTCCAGTGCTTTTTTTGACAACGAATTCGTCCTGTTGGTGGAAACAACATGGATAAAGACGCTATTTGAATGGCATGTTTTGAATCTGGAAAAACAGTTTTTTAAAGCCAAATAGATCAATATACTTATTCATTTTTAAGTTACCTTGGGAAATATCAGTCTTTAACTGGCTTAGAAATTCAACTGTGCTTGCGTCAGCGATACAAGCCTGTTTGAATTTTGTAAAAAAATTTCCCAGGTGTCATATAAAGATACTTTGCATTCAGGGTATAATTGTTGAAAGTCACTATCAACCTGAAAATATAAACTTAGCTGAAGTCTGTTTTATTTCTGAAAACAGAGAACGAACGAATGACGAAAATTACTAGATACATACCAAAGTATAAGCTTCTCTGTGTTTGAGAATTGGCCATTCTGTTATGAATTTTTCCACTGTGCCACTTTTATCACTTTTTCTAAGAGGAAATGTGTTTCTCCAATGTTGTAATACTACATCCCAAGGCTCCTGAAATTTTGACAGCCACAACTTCTCGTTTTCCAAATCACCTTGAAAATTGAAATTCATTTATTTGAGGCATGTTTCTAATAAAAAAAAAGGAACTTACGAATATTTTCATCAGCAGGCGATTCCTCAGCATCACTGCTTCCAGCTGTTTCAATTGAATGGCTTAGTGCATACAGTCGACTTAAATTCCTATATTTATCAATCAACTTCCCTTTGGCATTCACTGGTTTGTGTTTCTTGTTGCCAGGTATTCTTGGTATGTAATATGTCGATTTGCACTCAGTTGGAAAGAGTGTTGTTATTTTTTCGGATAAAATTTCAAAATCCGTTGGAGTCAATTTTCTATAAATTAAAAAAAGCATACATTTTATATTTTAGAATCTAACACATGTAAAGCATAACAATATCTAAGTATATTTACCCTTCATTTTGTGACATTAGTCCACTAATAACTAATGATGTCAGTTGGTTTCGGGTTTTTCTTGTGAGGTGATATTCCAACTGATATGTGTTTAAAATGTATTTTCCAGTGATGCTTTCTTCTAGAAAATATCTTAAATCCAAGTTATAAACATAACGGCAAGCTCTCTTGAACGCTGTTTCTCCACAAAATGCTAGCTGTCTTTTACTAGCCTTTTCAAAGGCACTTTTTATTGCACATTTTCCTTTAGGGGTCAAAAATTCAACATCTGATGATGCGGGGGAGGAAATGCTTGATGAAGTTGAACTACGGGTTAATTCATCATTGCTTGGAACATGTAACTACAAATTAAAAAAAAAACGATGAATATGTAAAATTGTATACAAAATAGAAGGGGATCAATAGACAAGTCAATTTTTTCAGTGGAAAGTAAGGTTATGTGCAGGCCCGAAGCCAGGATTTTTTTTTTTGGGGGAGGGCTTTGAGATTTCAGAAAATAGTGGGGGTGGAATCATTCATTTTCATTTATCAGATTTTTATCCAGAACGTTATTAGAGAGGGAGGTCTTATAACATAAACACATTATTATTATAAAAATATCCAAGTAGCAATGTTTTATCCTCTCAACACAATATTTTTTATTAAATAAAAATGTAAAATTTTATGCAAATGTAAAAATTTGTATTGCTAAATTGGAAAAATACAGTAAACGTTTACAGTGCGAAACAACAAATATATAAAAACATAACCTCTACTCACGGTTAGAATCCAAATAAATTTTAGGTTTCTTAAAAAAGAAGCGATGCTTAATTGGCTCGTTATAAATCGTTTCACTTATACTTTTGCAAACAAGATTAACACAGGCGTTCAAAAGCGGCTGAAGTACAGGGTGTCCCAAATTCGAGCCTCATCATTGGGATCTCGGAAACTTGAAAAGATACGAGGTCGGTCAAATGGAGGCAAAGGTGCGCAATTTGCTGATGCTGATTAAAATGCCACTTTAGAAGTTTATAATTTTCGAATACTTCCGAAGACTTTTAGAAAAAACCGAATATTCGCGATTTCATTTTTATTTTTTATGACTCTATTTAAATAGATGTACCTAACAAAATAAATTTCACATTCCCATTGCTACCTTTTTTGTTCTACAAGATAGTGTAATTAGATTTACGCACCGACGTTTCGTCTTTGAAATACCGTCCTATTTTTTTTTAAATACGGCCCTGGATTTTTTTTATATTGATATTAAGAGATAAGTGCGATACATCATAAAACCTTTTAAAATCCGTAATAAAAAATCCAGGACGTATTTAAAAAAACAAAGTTGATGATGGCAGCTCAGTGAAGAAACGTAGGTGTGTAAAACTAATAACACTGTCTTGTAGAATAGAAAAAATAGCAATGGGAATGTAAACTTTATTTTGTTACATCTATTTAAATAGGGTCACAAAAAAATAAAAATTTAATCCCGAATATTCAGTTTTTGCAAAAGTCTTCGGAAGTTTCGAAGTTTTTAAAATTTAATGTGGCATTCTGATCAGCATCAAATTGCACAACTTTGTCCCCATTTTGCCGACCTCGTACCTCTTTAAGTTTCCGAGATCCCAATGATGAGACTCGAATTTGGGAAAACCTGTACAGGGTGTCCCAAATTCGAACCTCAACATTGGGATCTCGGAAACCTGAAAAGATACGAGGTCAGTTAAATAGAGGCAAAGTTGCGCAATTTGATGCTGATCAAAATGCCACCCTAAAAGTTTAAAAGTCTTGGATACTTCCGAAGATTTTTGCGATTTAATTTTTATTTTTTTTATGACTCTACTTGAATAGATATAACAAAATAAATTTCACATTCTCATTGCTACTTTTTCTGTTCTAGAAGACAGTGTTATTAGATTTACAAACCGACGTTTCGTCTTGGAACTGGCATCATCAACTTTGTTTTTTTAAATACGGACTTGGATTTTTTATTATGGATTTTAAGAGCTCTTAAGGTCCCAAAACCAATGATGTATCGCACTTATTCGAAAAATTTATATTAATGACAATTTCCATAAGAAACCATGTGTTAGAGAGAGACAGACAACAGATTTTTGGTAGGATTTTATTAAGAAAAAATTAAAATGCTTTTTTTTGAATAAGTACGATACATCATTGAATTTGGGATCTTAAAAGCTCTTAAAATTTAAAAAAACAAAGTTGATGATGGCAGCTCAAAGACGAAACGTCGGTGTGTAAATCTAATAACACTGTCTTATAGAACAAAAAAGTAGCAATGAGAATGTGAAATTTGTTTGGTTATATCTATTCAAATATAGTCATTAAAAAATAAAAATAAAATCGCGAAAATTTGGCTTTTCGCAAAAATCTTCGGAAGCATCCAAAATTTTAAAACTTTTAGATGGCATTTTGATCAGCGTCAAATTGCGCAACTTTGCCTCCATTTCGACCTCGTATCTCTTCAGTTCGAGTTCCCAATGATGAAGCTCGAATTTGGGACACCCTGTACAGTACCCTTTAGTTAAGCACAAAACTATAATAGCAACTAACAAGTTCTTCTAGCGCTTTCTCATATCTCTTTCTAGTAATTGCGAAAATTCTTTTTGCGCGTGATTTATATAATTTGAAATTAATAAAACTGCAATATTTATTTTTTATGAATAAAGTAAAATGTCAGATTTTTAATAAATTTTCTGTCTGTTAGATACCTTTAGATAAATGTAAACAAAATTTATTTCGGGGGGGGGCTTCAGCCCCCCGAGCCCCCTCTGGCTACGTGCCTGGTTATGTGATACAGCATTAGAAAGATCTCAATAAAAAAAGTTCAAAGCAAGTATGTTCACTTACCGTCAATAATTGAGGATCATCGTCTTGTTTCTGGAGATCATCTATAATAACGATATCAGCCTTTTTTATGGACTGGTACTCTTGAAGTTTCGTCCAAAATTTGATTCTGGGTCCTATTTTAGGAATAATAGTTTCTAGAATCTTATGGTCGGTTATTTGTAATAAGGCGGACTCATCTATTTCATTTTCTAAAAAAACAAACCCAGCTTTGTCACTTTTAGAATCGACAAAACTTAGCCAAAACTTCCAAATAATAATAATAATAATAATAGTAATAATATTAATATTAATATATTATTATATAATATTAATAATAATAATATAAATTTTGGTTCCGTTGTCGTTTAACATCTTTTTTATACAGCAATGTTTAGATAAAATTTTTGTTTTCACTTATTTGTTACACCATAATAAAACACATAGGGTCAGAAAAAATTAATTTTTCACTCACACTATCACAAAATAGAATAATTTCTTTATTTCCCATATAAAATATACTAAAGTAATGGCCGGCTTGCTTAAAATGAAAAAAGTGAGAAAAAAATTAATTAAAAAGAGATGAAACGATGCAATTTGTTTGGCGTTTCATTGGTTGAATAAGCAACGTGGCCAGATGTTTTCTAATAATTTGTTATTATTGAAAGTTGTTTTTTCCCTTTACCAGAAATATAGAAAAAAAATAACCAGAACAAACAACAATTTTCAAACTATTACCTAGTTCTGGTTAGTTTTCGGTTAGTTCTCGTTAGGTTTTCCTCCTTAAATTATGAATTTTCTTTATCATAAATGCGCTGTCGAACAAAATGAAAAAAGTTTGATATTTTTATTTTTTTATTTTTTTTTAGCCAAAAATACGGTGGACCCCACTTCTAGATAATTACCTTATTAAAATAAATATATTTTTTTTTAATTTGTGTATTGTATTTAATCCATAATGCTTTAAAACTAAATTTTAACCTTTTCTTTTTGATCCGACAACGTCGCAAAATTTGACCTTTTACTTAAACTCAAAACATGGTGTTTTTTCGACTTTTAATTCCATTTTTTCGGATTTTTTCTTTTTCAAAACCTACTAAAAAAATGTGTTTTTTATCTGTAGTTGTCATTTTTTTCAAATCGATGTACCCTAAACGACAACGGACCCATAAATTTTATTTCTTACTGCCTACTGCATACGTCAACGGCTTACGTTACGGAAAACAACCCTTAAATAATTCGATGAGACTGCTATTATTTAATCTGAAATTTACCTTACCTTGAAAAACAGGAATTAATTGTTCAAATCCCCATGCCTGTAAAAGTCCCTCCATTCTGCTTATCCTTTATTCCACACCAGTGATGAGTGAGTGATGTTTAATATAATATATAATATAATGTTTTAATTATATCCATACAGATACTCTATTCGACACAACAACCACCACAAAACATAAACAAAATATCAGGAAATAGAAAATACGTACAACAAACGACTTGAAAAGACCTGTCGCCGGTCGGTCAGCGTGGAAAGAGGAACGGTGAATAACCAATAACAACGCAGCGACGCTGTACGAGCGGCCTATGAGTGACCAGAAATACACATCACGAGGTTATTATGTAACCAATTAGATTTCACGTTCTGTATCTGGCGCTTTTATTTGAATGAATTTTTAGCTTTTAACCCAAAATTAAAAACTCTCAGTTTAACAGTCTTTGATTGTTGGTATAACAAGTCAGATGTTTGGTTAAACAGCCTTACATTACGTATTAGTGAACATTTGCATTTTTTTGAAATAATATTGATATATTTTATTTTAACATTTAAATTTATTAGATCTACAATTTGTGGTAGTCGGGCTAGGTAGTCACAGAGGATTAATTTAATGTATTTTAGAGGTATTAATTCTATTATGAAATACATATTAAACCAACATTGGGGTAATTGAACCAAAATATTTTCTTCAAAAGTTTATGTATGTCTTTTCATAATACTGAAATACTTCATTTTAATATCTTTTTAGTTAACTTGAAGTTTTAAAACTTGACATTCAGGGAAGTGTTGAGATAACAACTTCATTTTTCTCGGTGTACCCATTTTAAAATCTTCATAAGGTATATGGTAAGTAATTAAAAATGATAAAATAAACTCACAGTGTAGGTTTCATTAGTCAGATGGAATTGGTTTATACTTCCTTTCTCTTTTTTCTTTAAAGCTTCTTGTGTAGCTTTTTCTGCGATGTGTTGCTTGTTGAGCTTCTCGGTGAAGTGACCAACAGTAGTCCCCCATCATGTTGATGTTCCAGCGGCCCTGGTAGCGTTTTTCCATTAATTTGATATCCTGGTGAAAACGTTCACCCTGCTCCTCACTAAAGTCTCCCAAATTTTCAGGGAAGTAGTCAAGATGACTGTTCAAAAAGTGAATTTTCAGGCTCATCAAACATCCTTATTTTTTAAACTTATTCAACATGTTTGCTACAATTGTAACATATTCTGGGTCTTTTGAATTTCCTAAGAATTTTGTAACAACTTCTTTGAATGATACCCATGCTTCTTTCCCATTTCTGATCGTTGTATTTTCAAAGTTAATGTCGACCATCATTTTTCGAATGTCAGGCCCTACAAAGACGCCTTCTTTAAGTTTAGCTTCTGAAACGTTTGGAAGCTTTTGGCAGAGATACTTGAAACAAGGTCCATCTTTAGGCAATGCCTTCGTATACTCCTTCATGGGGCCTTGACTTTATATGTAGAGGTGGTAGGAGAATGTTTTGAGGATCTACAAAGTTTTTGCGGAGAATGTTCCTCTTGCCGGATTTTAAAGACTTCCTTATAGGCCAGTTCTTTCTGCTCCAATGTTGATCCCTAGCTCTACTGTCCCATTCGCACAAGAAACATGGAAATTTGGTAAAACCACTTTGCTGACCAAGAAGCATGCAAATCACTTTTAAATCGCCACATATCATCCAACCATGAGCAGAATAGCCAATTTTATCCAACACTATTTCCAGATTTTCATAGCTCTCTTTCATTTGTACAGAATGGCCAATAGGTACAGATGCATAAATGTTACCATTGTGTAATAAAACAGCTTTCAAACTAGTTTTGGATGAATCGATAAATAGTCTCCAGTCTTCTTGGTTGTATTTGACTCATCCATCAGACCTGGAATGTTTGAGCAGTACACTAAATCACCTTCTTGATCAAAAAATGTTGAAAACTGCTGCTCTCTCTTCCTATACACATATATGCTGGTTCCATCTGCCAACGAGTTCTTTTCTCTCAGTCTAGAACCAAGCAATTTAGCTTTTTCTTTCGTTAAGCCAAGATCCCTAACCAAGTCATTAAGCTCGATCTGCGAAAACAGTTGAGGCTCTTTTTTTTCTGAAGTACACTGGAACTCTTCATCATCTTGCTCATCTAGCTCTGACTGTACATCAGAAAACGTTTCAAGTTGAACAGAATTCAAATCTTCTGGAGGTTCTGGGACCGACAAATCTTCATCATGCCCTACTGGTCGGATGGCGGACATTAGGTAAGGGTAGTTTATTACCCTCTTGTTTTTTGAATTATGGCCAGTAATATCAATACTGCAAAAGTAGCAATCATCAGTGTGGTTTCTAGGCTCCCTCCATACCATAGGAACAGCAAACTTGAAAGCCTTTTTTTCCTTTTTTGACCACTTTCTCAGATCTTCAACACAAACATAACAAACCTTATGTGGGGCCCAAGATTTATCCTGATCACCAAGTTTAGTTCCAAAATATAAGAAATAAACCTTTTTCACAAAGTCTGTAATGTTTCTTTAGTGTTTTTTAATTACAAACTCACCACAAATTTAACAAAAACTGTCTGCAGAGTTCTTACAACCGCTATGAGACATTTTACTGAACACGTGAACACATTCACTGTAAGACTGTAACCAGAAAGTAAGGTTAGGTTACACAATATCAGCTGGGAACAATGACATGTGTTTCACCAGTGCTGCCAACTCTTTTACATTCAGTACAAATTGTCTTTTACAATACCATTTAATCTATATAAAAGGTGTTAAATTCTTGAAAAAATCACAACATTTGATAAATTCAGGTACAAATGTGAAAAAATGGTGGGTGTTACAGCCTAATAACTGTCAGATTTGGGTTCAGCACCCTAAAAGATATAAGAATAGGGTATTTTGGGTAAAAAAGTTTGTTCATCGTTGGTCTGTGTTATTTTAGGTAATATTTGATCTTCTAACATGTGCAAATATTGCTCTGAATTTAAATTTCGCTCAACAAAAAATGGGCCCATTATTTGGTTTTGAATTATACCTGCCCAAAGGTTGACTTTCTCAGGATATTGGGTGTGCGATTCTCTCATCCAGTGAAAATTTTCATCTGCCCAGTATTGACAATTATGTCTGTTAACTGTGCCGTTAATCGTAAAAGTTTATTCGTCATAAAAAATAATATTATTGAAAAAATTCGATTTCGTTACATTTTTACAAAATAACTTCACAAAATTTAATTCGGCAATCAAAATCATCCTTAAATTGTTCTTGCACTAATATAATTTTATAGGGATGAAATTTGTCAAATATAAGGACATTCCTAACAGATATAAAACCAACATCGAGATTGAGAGGCCTCATTTCGTAATGACAGATTTGGTTCTTCTACAAAATGCTGCACAATTTCAAAACTTTTTTCTTCATTACTAACCGTTTTTTTGGCCTTCCGGAGCGTTGGCGATCTTTACAAGTACCAGTTTGATCAAACCTTTGAAAAGTCCTAATCACTGTAGATTTGGAAATGGGAGGGCGGTCCGGACACGTAGGTATCATTAAAAAGATGTTTTGTTTCATTAAAGGATCGTTAGCGATCTCCGAATCCACTGATCATCAAAAGGGTAATGCGTTCTCTTTCAGTAAGGGACATAATTTAAAATAGATATTAAATTCAAGTAATAAAGTTACTTTATTTGGCAGTGTCAAAAATAACTGTCATGTAAATGTAGGTAGTGTCTTACAGGTAAAAAGGTGAAATAATAGATAATCTGGGAGCAAAATTTTAAAATCTTAATAAAAATTACCCCATATGTTTTTAACTGATGGATTTAGGTATAGGACATGAAACAGGAATTAGGGCAAAAATTTTGCATGGATTCAGAAAGTAAATTGAAAATAATACTATTTCATTTAAAAAAACACCACATCGGTTTATACCGTGTTTGTGAAGCACCCTGTATAATTGCAAATATAACAAAGTTCTACAACGTTTATCTAAAATATTTTTTGATCAGAGGCGAAGTTTTCGAAATATCGAGGGTGTCCGGGAACACAGTGTATATGCCAAATCAGAGCCTGCTCAAAATACTGTTCTCATATCTGGAGATTGGTGTCAAAATTCTTGACACTTTAAGGTAACATTAGCAGTTTGCTTTACATAATGATCTTATTTGTAGAAGAAAGCCGTCTTCTTAAGCCCATTAAAAAGCTGTAGGGGACCTTTTTCCCTTTCATGGGTAAAAACAAATTTGCCTGTATAATTCTTCCTCGAGCAGCTCCGATTAGAACGATACGGGTGCTCCTCCTAAAAAAGCCTTAAACTTTTTACTGTGTTTGTTTCATCAGTGGTAGAATATGTAGGCTGTAGAAGTATTTGTTTTCCATCTAATTCTCCAAAACTTAAACTCTATCATTTATCTTACCTTCCTTAAGACTTCCATGATATATTATTAAAAAGATAATAATATTTTAATACACCTAATTTTTATAAAAAAACCTCTATTGTATGTCATTTAATGCATGATAAGAAAACAAGTTCTGTTACCATTCTTTATTTTTGTCATGGTTTTTTAAATATTTAGTAAATCTGCTATAAAAACAAAACATTTCTCGTTTTACGGGAATTTTCTTTGGTAAAATATTTATGTTATTTTCCTCGGGAAAAATAAAAGGCAGCATATTTTCGCGAAAATGCAATACAATGTTTTGTTATATTTTTAGGAATTTCACACAGATTTTTAAACTTTAATATTTATTATATTTTATTGCATAGCATACATGGCGAAACAAATTTCAGTTGTACCTTTTAGGATTTTGTAAATAGAAAGGACTACAGCGAAAGGTATTTGGTTTAGAAAAAATTTATAAATATTTTCTAAGATGATCTTGAAAAGCATAAGTGGTATTTGTTTTTACTTGTTTTGATTTTACGTTCAATTAAAAATAAAAAAATGAAAAATTTAAGGTATTTTCTACTTATCCCTAGACAAGTATGGAACTTAATAAACAGGGTGTTATGAAAATTCTTTTATATAATAAAATGGGTGACACTTTGGATAATGTGGAAAAACACGAAAAAATACTTTTTTCTTTTTCTGCTTTAAGAAGGTGTTCAGTCTTATATTATGACAATAAAGCAATAATATTATTAATATTAATATTATAATCAATTTGTTTTTACAAAAAGATAAATAAAGTATTTTCATTACACCCAGTATTAGTTTTATTTTTTTAAATATAACCATAAATTCTAAATGTATTTTTTTATTACCGAAAAAAGTAAACATTATAGAGAACAATTTGATTTATCTATTCGATTTGTCTGTAAATTATAGAGACAAGAAATAGTTTGTCGGAATACAGGTGTACAGGTAAATTTCGATCTTGGGGTTACATGCAAGATGAATTTTAACCATAAATTGTTAAACTGTAATCAAGGAATATACTAGTTTGTTAGTTTATGAATTACTGCAGGTTATGCAGCATGTTGCCCATTTTGTAACGAATCCTCGATTGAGTGGCTTGTAAGTTTTGTCGGTATATTTTCTCTAAACATTACTAATATATAGTTTTTTTAAATCTAAGGGACCATAAAGACTTTACAGCCTAAATACTTACGTACCGTTGGTGTCTTAAGTATAGTAAGAAGCAGTTTATTTAGACTTAAAGATTTGGCGTTTGGAGGAAAAAAAACTGAAGGAGGCATGCTACGGAATCTAGCCGAAATTCCCAGAGCCTGCAGTGCAGCCTGGCAGCGAAAGTAGCCACATCAAGCTCCAGACACTATAAGAAGCCGACACCACGGCACTCCCATGTTGGGCCAAAAGGTGCTCTTGGCTTTTTAGCCCTAATTTCTAGTCATCTGTGAATTCGGTGACATAGGGGTTGCTGGGTTTATTTCCTGCTGTTTTGCTGCAATTGTCTAAAAACTGCATGATACTATAAGGATAGTTTCACCTGAAAAAACCTGGCTGCCACTTAAAAATGTCTACTAATATCAGTTTTTATTTATGTTGTAAGTTATAAGATAACGGAAATACGAAAAGGGTTAAAAATAAGAAAAATACAAGTTTGCTCCTGTAGGTTAAAAACGAAGAAAAATATTTTAGTGTTATTTTTCGTTTCATCAAAATGAAGCGCCACTTCGTGAAAATCGCGTCTCTATCTCCAATAATAACCGAGATGCAACCCTGCAATTACAACCAAATCTGGACACCCTGTAGAAAGCATGTACAAACTTTAAGGGCTTTTTATAATTTTATACGTTCAATGAAAGTAATAATATTAAAACAAAATTGTGGAGTGCTACCACTTAAAGGTGTGCACTTTTGAGATAGGGGGTTAAAAATAGGATTTTTGTCCACCTTTTGGTTTTATTTTTATTTTGACTTAAATACCATCCACCTTTTGTTCATATACGTCAACAGAAAAGTTGGTTCAGAATCGTTCCAGATATAGCTGTTTGATTTAAATCAGTTTAAAGTTAGCCAATCACGTTTTGTTTTTTATTTTCATAGGCAGAAACCATATTATTTAAAACATAAGTTTTGTTTTACTGTTTATATAAATAAGTGAAGAATTTTTATTTAATAAATACCCTTATACTATTTTGTAATAAATTATAATTAAATGGGCCACTGAAATTAGTTTGCCGCCATCATTCTCATTTGGGCAGACTACATTTGGCAACATTGGTGTTCATCCGAATCTTAAACGATGTTTGGATTCCACTTTTCAAAAAGTTATGTGGTTATTGCGGTGTTGCCAGTCTTAAACCACTATTATTGGCAAATACTCATATCAGAAAAACAATTGCACCGACTGCTTTAAATTGTTGGGACAGACAAGAGGTGTCTAAAACAAACCTGACAAGTATCTTTTTAATTTATCCCTTACAATTAATAAATTACTTAAGAACAAAAACATTACATTTTAGAATTTAAGTCATTACATTTACACAAATTTGTTATAAATTATTACAAATTTTGGACAAGGTAAAATGTATATTTATTAAAGAATACATAAAAGGGTTCTTCTTAAAGCATACCTAATTGCTACTTAAGTTAGCCAAACTCTTTATAAATTAAGCCATGGAATTCTTAAGAGCTTCTTTAATGTAACATTATATTAAATGACTTTCAAAAATTAAAGGTCTTACCTGAAAAAGCAAGGATTAATTCGCTAAGGGATAATCTTTAGACAATAATTAACTTTAGCATTTAAACCTAAGATAAAGAAGACATTTTTTTGAATTTGTGCATTAATTTTATTATAAATAGGAAATGTTTTGTTTACATTTAAAAAAATTAAATATACTGTATAATAAATAAAAAAAAATTATAACAATAAAATAATCAGTTGAAGTTATGTACTTTAGTTAACACTTCCAATAAGTGCATTTGTCACGGATTGTTAATTTCCCTTTTTTTATTTTTAATTAGTTATCACTAAGAAAATTGTCACCTTTTATTACATATGGCTACATATTATTTTATTATGAAGAAACCAGACAAATATAAAAAAATGTTATGCAATTACGCTAGCATAAATAACTTAACATTAAAAAACTATTACTTTATACACGGTTTTACATTTAAAAATAAAAATTATATTTAAACTTTGTATATAAAAAAAATATAATAAAAATATGCTAAACGACTTGCCAATAACCAAGTTGCATGAAAGGAAAAAATGACTTACTTCCAAAACTTAGTGTCTTTAATCTTAACCAAGTTTTATATGTTACTATCCCCAGAGTCAACAAACTACCCCTAATATTATGACTTCATTACTAGACTTTGACATTAAGAACCTGAGCACCTTTTCAGAATATGATGAAAATCCTTCTTTTTATTCTTCCTCTTCCCTGGGAGCTGTCTTGATTTACTACCGGACGCACCGCAGCCTCTTGGGCTTTTTGTGCCTAATCTCCCATTATCCTTTATACCAATTCTCCCATTAGTATCGTTCCTTGGTTGGTTGATATATTCATGTGGGCTCATTTTTGATCGACCAAATAATGCCTGTCTTTTGTGATTCAATGCTTCACATTTGCATAGGATATGGTAGGCTGTTTCTTCCCCCTCGTCGCACATTCTGCAACTTGGGTCCCCAATGTATGAGCCTATCTTGTGTAGGTGTCCTCTTAGGCTATCGTGCCCTGTTAGCAACCCTATCATTATGCGAAGTCTTTGCCTACTTTGTCTGGGTAGTTCTTACGTCGTTTTTTTGGATGGGCCCCGTATGAAGCTATTTTCATGTCTAATTCTACGGAGGTTTCCCCAGTATTTCTCGTGTTTATTTCGGATCAATTCCCTGGTTTGCCCTCGTGCTGTGGTTTTGGTCACTACAAGGGCAGGTTCTGGTCCAAAGTATGGTGTGGATGATCCCTGTCTCGCATGGTAACCCTTACAAACTTTTAAACCTCACCCAAGCAACCACTCTCCCTTTAAACCACTATTGGAATAATTCTAACGTCAACTACTTTTAGACCCACATTTATGGCTGTCTTACTTGGCCTTCTGTTAATGAAATACCCATCTACCCTAAGACAGTTACCAAAGTTATAAGCCTTTTTAACACCATATTGAACGACATCGAACTACACAGCAACAATGAAACTATCAAAGCGAGCATAAAAAACTTATACCAACAACAAGTCTTTACCACCTTTCTGACAGGATTACTAGAACCTTTAAGATCAACTATAAGCGTCATGTGATCTGCAGATCTAGTTAATGTTATGCCGTATATACAAAAATAAAAAGAATACAATATTTGGTCCATCCAGACGAATGCAACTGATTTTTCTGCATTACATGATAGGACTGCCTTCCAAGCAAACCGTCAACCAGCGCTTCAATTTACAACAAGTCTTTACCACCTTTCTGACATGATTACTAGAACCTTTAAGATCAACTATAAGCGTCATGTGATCTACAGATCTAATTAATGTCATGCCGTATATACAAGAAGAAGAAGAATACAAAATTTGGTCCATCCGGACAAATGCAACTGATTTTTCTGCATTACATAATAGGACTGCCTTCCAAGCAAACCGTGAACCAGTGCTCCAATTTGATCTTTTTTAGAGGAAAACATTCGAACCTTGGACAAACTCTCCATTAAGACCATAAAGACCACAAACCTCTGGATTTAGATTACAACTTTAGTAAAACTTTGCTTTATTACAACCATTAAATAGACCAAGGCATATTATTTAATCACTTAGATTCTAATCCAACCAACCTATAAGTAAACCAGTAAAGCATAATTTTTGGGCTAGTGGACCCGGACTAGCTCATCAATCGGAGCCAACACATATGAAACCGCTTTAAGTGTTGTTACCAAGATAAAGTTGCGGTCCTTATAACAATCCCACCCCAAGTTTACTTTTAAAGATCTTTTTATTATTAAATAAGATGAAAACCCGTCAGTACAATACCTATGGCCACTCTGAAGAAGACGTCCATGGCTATAACAACGAAGAAACCCAATTTGCTTTGCAGATAAACCTGGACCAAAAAACGCAATAAATTATGAAAACTTCTGTTGCAGAAACACATCTGACAACATAAAAGCTATTTTACTATAGATATAAATACGCTTATTTTTTATAAAATATAAAAAATTTATATTAAACAATAAAATACCTAAATAAATCTTGGAATTACCGCTCTAACAATCTAAAAATAGCTAAACAAAGAAAGCCGACTCGTCGACATGGCTTCGTGAACTCGTGGTGACGTATAAAGGCTCAAGATTTCGCGCGCCAGAAAACAAGCGCATAAAATAAAAAAAGAAGGGGTCGAATCGCGAAGCCCGTGCGTCGGGGGACCAGGAATGGTCAGTACGGCTGTCTGTGCGGTTGGAACAACTTGCAGCCGGAAAAAAAAAATTCTTTTGATATAAACACGTTAAACTTTATTTGATTTTGGGCAGATTTCCAAAATGCTTTCTTAAATTTTTAATAAAAAAATTGAAGTTTTTCTATGGTAAGATACATATCCCCTTCTTTTTGTTTTGGGCCAAGAAATTTGGCTAGCACATCTCTTTCTTTAAACAGTTCATATCATAGGTTTTCGTACAAAAGTGTACATTTTTCTAAGCTAGTAAGACTATTCGAAAAATTTCTCTGTGTCAATTGTAACGTAACATATTTCACGTAAAGTTCAAAGGTAACCAAAAATAAATTCATACTCAGTATGCCATCTTAACCAAACGAAGTTTGATGACAAAAATTATGGCGCAAAATTATCGACATAGGTACGTGTAGATCTGTCTGTGTGTAATTCTTAGGGCCAAGCTCCACCTTGGCATTTGTTAATAAAATAGTAACTGTGGAAAAATCGTACCTAATATGCTAGATTAAAGTTTTTAAACGTTTATTTATCGCGTATATATCATTTAGATGGCATAGTGAGTATAATTGTTCAAAGACGCCTAATTTTTGCACTCTATACGTCAATTTTTTAGTCAACAAATCTCAGTTATCATTTAAAACGTATCAATAAATGATCAGCGCATAGTCATTATTCACTATTTAAAAAATTGATATTTGTCACGGCCAAAAAAACGCAGATGGACAAAACAATTTTTTATCAAAACGCAAAAAAGATGGTGAAGGAAATTTTCTGGGGTCAATGAACACTTGCTAAGGTCACATTATAACAAAGAAATGTTATTAAAAAACAATTTTTTCAAAAAATATCAATAAATTAATGAGATACTCTCAAAATATTGTGAAAAAAAAATTTGACCGCTTTTTTTAATATTCTAGAAAAATTAGAATGGACCCAAACTCATACGCAATGATAGGTAAAGGTTTTCTCATTCCGATGAACTTTGAATGATTAAAAAATGTACATTATTCCCCGAGTAATGGAACAATTCGTCCGCCCGCTTATAAGTTAATCCATGCTTATAAGCTTATAAGTTAAACCATCGATTTTTCGGAAAAAGTTATAAAGATCGTTTTTGTAGATTACAAGGCGATCTTTACTTCTTGTTTAAAAATGTAATTGATTGAAAAAAAGGGCGTTGGGCACCACTTGTAAATTGTTATAAAAAGCCCACGTTCCACTCGGCTATATGAAACTCATCTCGGGTGAGGTTGAAATGATAGCTTGGTTTGACTTTGAAACTTATTTTTTTTTTTTTGTGGGCGCCAGAAATCCCAAGGCACTATATAATTTAATGCGACCAATTAGGTAATTAACAAGTTATGAATTTAGCTTTAAAACTATCTTTTAAAGAGACTTTAAAATGCCTTGAAATTTCGTTTGCTTGCAAAGAAGGGAGATAGAAAGATATAATAAATTACAAATAATTTATTAAAATTATAATTGTGTTCACAATATTTTAGTTCTTTAAAGTGAATCAATATTTTGATTGAAATTTGATATTATTAGACATTTTTACATATTTGAAACATCTTCAGAATGGCATAATGTGTTATTTGGATGTGTCACCTTTCTCAACTATGCTTTCTGTGTATGTGTTGACTAGAGGATATTTCCCAGTGCAAGGCAGCTCTGTCCTGATGATGAAAGTTGTCTCCTGAGGTTAGAAGGATCTGACTGTGGAGACCTTGTTTTGGGATGCATGGAGCCTATGCCTGGAGTTCCTCGATTGGCCTTTGTTGATTTGAAAGCTGTTGACTAGGTGTTATATCTCTTAGGTTCTTGACAGCCTGAGAGTTTCTTCCGCCATTGGATTTTGTTTTACATGCAAAAGGATAAATGTCTAATTTCTAGTATAAAATTAGAATAAAAATAAGATATCCCAAGAACACTGGTAATAGTACACCAATCTCCTTGTTTTACAGATATGAAATAAGTTTATATCGGTAATAAAGTTACAGAAAATATATTATTAAGCTGAACGACAAATTATTTTATCTTAGTTAAGTAATGAACGGTTAAAAGAAATAATAAAAATTCTCGAGAATCCCCCTGTATTCTTCTCCTTATTCCAGGTAGAAGTAACCCAAATTCGGAAATAATATTCCAAATTATTTAATTTCTTATAACTAATAAGATTTGATTTATATCGTCAGAGGCAATTTACTAAAAATAGATATGAATTTACATTAATAAAAAAAGAACAACTTAAAATAATTAAATAGCTGACGATAGATCTCTCCCTGCCTAACCCCACTATGATTTATGCTGTCTGATATTTGCTAATTTATAAAATTTACACGAGTTTAAGATAAAATAAAGAGAAATTTAGATAAATTCAGTCAGAAGTGGAGAAATGCTCGGTACCGTTACACAAATCAAGATATGGTAAGTTTTCCTCAAACGAGATTTAAATTATTAAAAATAAAAAAAAAATAGACATAAAAATATCAAAAATTTAATAGGAAAATGGAAAACTTACCATTCTGTATTTAACTTGTTGATGCACTAGAGCATGTCTCCTCAAAACTGCTTCAAAGTTAACTTTCATCCAGGACTCGTTGTTTCGTTTATCTGGTCTCTCTTTGCTTAGATTTCTCTAGTTTACTCCTCTCCTAAAATCATAATTGATCGGCAGAAACTAATTTTTAAATAGATGATTCGTGTGATATTCTTTGCAATATTCTAGTTAGTTTATCTTTGACGAAATTGGTAAATTTTCATAAAATTTAGATTAGTTCCCAAAAATATTTATTGTGATAGAAAGATTGAAGTTTGTTTGTTCTATTCTAAATATAAAATTGTTAAAAAGTTGCACGATGACTTGGATTAAACGAGAATTTACCCAGAAAGGTTAAGCTGTTAAAACGTGTTTTGAGGTTATTTTCCTTTAAAGGTATTCCAAAAACATAACACAAACCCTGGAATCACAGTTTGTAATTCATAATAATTTAGATTAATCTAAAATCAAGTAACATTTACATAAAATGAAATAAGTTTTATAAATGAATATCAAATAATAATAATAGCAAAAATCAGACACCTTACCACGTTGAGAAGCAGGAACGAGATCATCCCTTTATTATTTATTAGTACCCAAGAAAGCTATCATATCCCCCACCATATTCTTATATAGCGGCTGAACTTGTCTTACATTTCTTCCTAAATATTTTCACCGGCGCATGCACCAAAATATTTTATAAATATCCCAACTTATTAATTAATTATTAGTAGTTAGGATTACAAGAAAAACCTCTAACGAAATATATTTCTTATATTTCGTTACAAAAAAAAAATCTTCAATTCGCATATATTGGCAGATATTAGCGGGAAACCCATTTTTCGGGCCTTGTGGGGCCATTTTCAGCCCTTTCCCACCTGTTAATGTTGATAAACTTTTTTTCAGTCGAAAGCATCCCCGAAGACCTAATAATTGCGCTACAAGGGAAAACTGTACAGATTTATTTAAAGCTTTGTCCCTTCAGTTACTGAACTATTTAGTTTGATTCTCATTGCAAAATTTGTTTAGCTGGTAAGAAGGAAAAAAAAGTAGATAGACCAAGTAATCAATTATAAAATAATGGGTAAGGGCATGTTTTTACCAACAAATTGGTTATGGTCAAAAATCAACTAATAGCAGATTTAATATTTACTAACTAGCTTATAGAAGCAGGCGTGTGCTGGAGCGATTTTAAGGCCCGGGAAACTATTTATCACTGGCAGGAACCATAAGGCATCGCCGAACAATATTGAGAAATAGGAAAATTTTTCAACAAATTTATTCAAGCCTACCAGATATTAAATACGTCATATCAACTTTACACAGCAAAATTAAAACAAACATAATATAATAAAAGTACGCAAAATAAAGCATTAGGTACCTATATGTAAGGTGCTTTTGCTTTTTCAGCAGTTCCTGGTCTTCATAGATAAAACTTTATACATGGTTCAGGTTTTTATTAGAGAAGCAAATCACCGGGATGAATTTCCTATTGTCAAAATATATGTTTAGAACAGCCTTTATTTAAATTAATGTTGATACATTTTGGTTTTGAAATTTACTATTTCTGATGATTAAAACACCAGAGTTTAATTTTTTTTTCCAAATTATTCTTAAATTTTAACCACCATAATTTTGCAGATGTTATGGAACAATAAAATATAACTTATAACCTCTTGTTAAGAACACCTCTAATAGATGGACAACTATCTTTAGCAAATACTCTTGGTTGGTTCCTATTTCTTTACAATAATTTCAATTTTATTCATTAAATTTGGAATTACACACAAGGCCGTATTTAGGCGGTGGCGAGAAGGGTGCCCGCCAAGGGCGCAGATACCTGGGGAGCGCAAAATCGGCTACAATTTTTTTTTCATCAATTGTCAGTACCGTAGACATATTATTTTTATTTTTATTGGCAAAATTAATCAAATAAATAAATTACAACAGAACAATTTTAAAACAAATTTTCAATTTATTTACTTAATTTAATTGTTTTTAAAATGTTAAGACTGAAAAAAATTATTAATTATGAATAAAATACCAATTTATTCTGATACCTACAGCAAGAATGCAACTTTTTTATTTTTTTTAATATTTAAGCTGCGGATAAATTGTTATTTTATAAATTGGGAGCAGCGCTAGCTCTTTTTTTTTTTTGGTTGTATATTATTTAATTTATTAAAGTATAAATGTTATGTTTTAGTAGGCCTGCTATGCACAGTATTTTTGTAAATGCGATTTTATTGATGAGAATTTTTCCAAGTTTAATCATCCACAAATTAGGATGTATAGTTAATTTACTTCTTTCAGTCAGATACAAACAGTTGTTTTATGCCTCTTTCAAATAGTAGGCTAATATTTTTACATAAAGAAATTATATAATTCGACACAAATTCCACCATAAAATTGATATTTTAAAAAAACGGAATTTGTCCTGTTTTCTTCGATAAGCTGGTCGTCTAAAACTCAAGCTATTACGAAAATAAATTAATTAGTGTTCGTTTTTGACGACGGATGGCTTAAGTGAAGTACAACCATCTATGAAACGATTAAAAAAAAACTTTACACTAATTCATAGGTTAGTGTTGATTTGACAGCCATTTTTATTAAATGCATTTTTTATTTTTGAGTAAAAAAGTGCAAATAAACGAAGTAAAGCTGAATCTCTTTATAAAGATTCTTTTTCATATGTGTCAATTGTAAGTTACTAGACTAAAGTACTAAATTCGTAGCTGTTCAATGCACAGCGAATTAAGCGGTAAAAAATACTCTCTATATAATTTACGAAAAATATTTAAAAGTTAATAATATCTGAAATATTATCATCTATTTTTGGAGAATATTTAAACAAATAACAAATTAATATATATATATATATATATATATATATATATATATATATATATATATATATATATATATATATATATATATATATATATATATATATATATATATATATATATATATATATATATATATATATATATATATATATATATATATATATATATATATATATATATATATATATATATATATATATATATATATATATATATATATATATATATATATATATATATATATATATATATATATATATATATATATATTTTTTTTAAAAAATATATATATATATATATATATATATATATATTATATATATATATATATATATATATATATATATATATATATATATAAAAAAATCTGAAACCAGAGTAGTGGAAATGCAGTCAATTGACTGCATTTCCACTACTCGTTTCAGATTTTCTTTAACTAGTCAGTCACGACTACCCTTCCTCTTTTTTTATATATATATATATATATTATCTTAAATAACAATTTAAAATTCTTTATAATGACTTTCACAGTTCAAGTGGAAAGTCTTGTTTTTGTGAAGTTTTATTCAAAAAAATAATACTTTTTTACAAAATAGTCATTATAATATAAGTTTTATTTAATACTAAGATTTTATTATTTACTTTTTAAAAAGATTGATTCAAATTTTTAAATACTAATAGCTTAATATCTCTTAATAAAAGGTTAAAATGGTAGGTTTTTCGGTGATACCACTTATATGATAACACTTATATTTGAGGTCACACAATTCTTCTGCTTTTTTATCGTAAGTGTCACGCTCTTTATCGGTGGTTTATAGAATGACCTATGAATAGAACACTATTCTAGTATTCTGAGTAGTCATTGCCATGGTCTATAATATAATACAACGTTTAGTATAGTCTGCCTCAAAGTATACCGTGTTAGCTCTTGCCTTCATTTATGGATTATACCGGCCGACAGCAATAAAACTGCGGATTGGTAGGTATTAAAAGACAGAATATTACGGACGGACTTTAATAATATAAAGATTTATAATTTATTTTTTATTTTGGTAAGTATAATCTTAAAATTACATTAAGAAATTAAATATATGCAAAGTTTTAATAAATTTATAACTGCATTATCTATACATAATTACATTTTTAATCTAAATATCTAAATCTAATTCTCTTTCACTATCAGAGTCATCATTGAGATTAATTACAATAGTAATTACATTTTTTATCAAATTTATAACACTGTGACTTAAACTAGGTGTAACATTTTCTGCTCTGATCTTTAATTATACTTGGTTCCACAAATGCTCTATGGGGTTAAACATACAATGATACGGAGGAAGCCGTAAGACAGTATGCCCAGCCTGTTCGGCCAAATTATCACATACATATTGTTTTTTAGTTGCATATGAATTTAGGACTTCCAAAAGATGCGTTTTTTGTAACTGAATTCAAAATAAATATCATTTTCTAACATAATATATTCCTGAATTTCAGTTTTCGAACTTGATGAAGCTGGTGCTTTGTGTAGCAGACGGCTGTGGTAGCTTGGTTATCCATGACAAAACACTGTTGTTTGGAATATTTTTGAAAAGATAGTTTTGAAACTAGTTTTCAAAAAATTTATTTATCCTTATGATAATCCCTAGAATCCTAAATATTCTTTGCAGACAACCAAGCAGTTTGGGACAAATCCGTGTTCTGAACCAGCGTGTATTATTATGCATTTTCCTTTATTTGAAGGTGCTTTCGTCTGACAGTTTTGACTGGGATCAACCCATCCTTTGGATACTGTGTCGTGTGTATCGAACCATGTTTCATCAAGGTAAATTATGGATCTGTTTTCTAACCTATATCTTTTAATTTCTTGAAGGTAATTAAATCTCCAAGTGCTAATCTTTTCGATTCCATTACGTTTTCTTTTGCTATTTTGCGGTATTAAAATCCCATTTACAAACAACTCTATGGAGGGTTTGGGATGCCTAATATTTATATTAGTTTTGCCTTCTTTAGGCTTTTTTTTCAGTTTATCCAAGGTAGGAATAACCCGCTTTCATAAAGACAATTTTTTCCTTCTTATTAGGTCCTGATCACTATTGTCTATACGGTGAGATTGAAAATCACTACGTTTTTTCTTTTGTTCAATTCTTCACTAATAATAATATCCCTTATCGATAATATTGGGTTTTTGTAATCGAAGGTTTCTTTTTTAAAATTTTTTGTTTAATTAGACCTCTACTGATTAAAGTTTCATACACATTTTCACAACCTGTTTTGCATCTGATGACAAATGATTTCAACGCAATAGTTATATTCTCTAAAAAACTTTTCGAAACGCACAGTAAAAACGGTTATTTAACACTGCCACTAAAATATTTGCCAACATATTTATATGCCCAATGGTTAATACTCAAGAAAAACCTGGTCCACCCCTGTCCTTATGAATAAATGGGTTTACCCAATAAAGGTAATAAAACCGTTAAAGGTTTATTGGGGTATGATCCGTCAAAAGCCATAACGATTCTTTGGGGACAGACTTTAAAGGTAGAGACTCGTCAGACTAAGCAGAAATAATATTACTAAAGATTATTTAAGGTAAATATAACATATATAGTCGGGTTTACTCTAATAAAACAAAATGCAATCTGAATTAATCCACAAAAACAGTGGCTGCAAAAATGTTGTGTTAATTTAATATGGCGGACAATGAACAGCTGATTTTGAGATACAGGTTAAACCATGCATTAAAAAGATTAAGAACTTGACGTTATATTATGTGAAATAAGTATGGGTTCAAAAAAGAAAAAATTTAATTAAAAACGTTCTGATAATTAATGTTGTTTTCTAATACCTACCCTTGTTTTCAACTTTAATTTAATGTATTTTTGGCAATAATTTACCTACAGAATGGTTAATACTCATTAAATAAATTTTCCCTATTTTTTAAATAAAACACTCATTTTTAAATAAAAA